>CAJRST010018890.1:2091481-2103571 GCA_907169785.1 Menidia menidia | reverse complement strand
AGATAGATAGATAGATAGATAGATAGATAGATAGATAGATAGATAGAAAATGGAAAACTGAAAGAAAATATAGAAAATGGGAAACAGAAATACAATGAATAAAATCAGAACACAAAGATTTGCAATTCCGTTTCAACATATATTCAAAAATACACCGCAAAGAGAACAATTAATGTCCAAGCTAATGAAAGGTTTGTCAGAACTGGGACAGGATGTGCTTACCAGGGTGTTACATCACCTTTCACCACCAACACTCAGTAAGCATTTCGGAACAGAAAACACTGTTTGGTGAATCTTTGTAAGTGGAATGCACGGAACACAAAGGACTCTGACTCATTCTTACTCATTTCACTCTTTCACTCTTGCTCATTTTAGTGTGAAACCAAAAAAACGATAAATGCCATTTGGATCTCATTTACGTCAGCCAGCCACTCTGATCTTGAAGAGAAAACTGGAAGAAAGCTGCAGGCAGAAGGATCATTTAAAAAAAACAGCTACTGTGTTGCTCTTTATTGTATTGAAAATGTGTGCAGAGAAGAAAAGACTCATTGTAACACTATTACCTTAGTTAACACAAACTATGACTTATTCATTTGTGTTGCAATTTGTTTTGCCCACAAACAACTTTATCATTATTTTTATCAAATATGATTGTACATTTTATGTTATCAGGAGTTTTAAAAGAATATTCTCAATTCTTTATCTTCCTCCAGAGTTCCATTTTTGACCCATTTTGTTATAGCGTATTTATTTTTTATTTTTTATTATAGAATATTTTAAAGTGTATTTAATTTTTCTAATAGGTCCCTAACATGAAAAGTGTGAGAACCCCTTCTCTAGGGTTTCATCTCCATAAAGCTCCACATTTCCAGTGGCAGAAGGTCTGAACTACTGCCTTTGTTTTCACTCTGCTATGTGTGAAGTCGTTTTTTCTCCCGTGTTTCTCTCCAGAGAAACTCTGCGTCCAGCTTTACTGGCTGTTTGAAGAGCCTGCAGCTTGATGGTCAGAGGCTGCCCGCCGTGGCCGAGACGTTCGGGGTCACCCCGTGCTTTGAAGGCCTCCCTGAGGCCGGAACATTCTTCGCAGAGGAAGGAGGATACATCATTTTAGGTCTGTTTCTTTTAGCTGTACACGTGTTCATCTCATTAACCATGAAAAGAAACTTCAAATATATTAAGTATGTCTATGTTTTACTTCTGAACTATCTGAAGTCTTCATTTTCTGTTACTCCTCTAAATAAGTATTGACATGGCATCCATTTAATATTTGTCAAACTAAACTTTGGTTATCAACCCAGAAGACCATTTTATGTGCGTTGATAAAATGTGGTTTATTGAAGGACTATGATAGCCCTTTAGCACAGCAGGATAGAATTTGTGTCCATAAAATTGAGCAGAAAAGGGTGATGGAATGGTGCCAAATCATACAAATATTACCTCTTGGATCATTAAAACGCAATTCATTGTAGTACAAATCAGAATCCAAGCAGATTAAATTCCAAATATATCCAGTTCATACAGAGTTCAGTGGAGTTCGGAGGCGAGGAATTTTTCAATCCAGTCCCCCGATCATGAGCATGCACGAGTCAACTGTGGAAAGAAACAAGCTCATTTTGACAATAAGAACCCTATGGCAGAACCAGACTCAGGAATTGTGGCCTTCTGCCTTCACCTGAGCAGCTCAGGTTACTGGAAGAGAGAAAGAAACAATATTATTACAATAATGTTTCATTTACATAAAGACAAAAGGACAAAAATAAAGAGCAAGGATGGTTGACCATTGGAGGAGATCCAGCAGTGTAGACCTGCAGAAGTGTGAGATGTTTTACAGTCACCTGAAGTCACTCCATGACTTGCTCTGCTGTGGGAGGAGGATTCTTTATGGAAATCATCAGATAAATATGGTTTAGACCACTGTTTTTCAACCACCGTGCCTCGGTACACTAGTGGGCCGTTAGTGATGGTCAGGTGTGCCGAAGAAAATCATCCTATTTCACCTAATTGGTCTAAAAATATTTTTTGATGAGGAATTAATTATCTGCAAATAATATGCAATTTTTGAGTGTGTGTGCTGTTCTAGTGACTGGTGGAGTAATCATGTAATAATTCCTTATGACTAGATTTTGTATTTAATTTTATATATTGAAGTGGACATGTCAAGTGCAATTTGAAAGAAAAAATATAAAATATGATAAAAAAATACATTTTTGTGTTTATTTGATACTTATTCAAGATACTTAAGATAAGAATAAGATAAGAATAACTATAGTGTTACTATAGGCAGATTTGTTTAACATTTTTGGTTGGTGGTGTGCCTCGGGATTTTTTTTAATGAAAAAATGTACCTTGGCTCACAAAAGGTTGAAAAACACTGGTTTAGACCAAGGAAAACAGTCCTTATAATTCCAATGACACATTCAATATCCTGTGATCAAAAATATAAACTGGTGCCAGCACAGACAAAAATCCACCATCAGAGGCCGAGACTAAACATAGTTAACTGTCACCAGGGATGTCTCTGTGCTCTGACTCCTGACCCAAGCTGCCAAACAGACCAAACAGACCAAATAGACCAAACAAATCATGACAAAGCTGAGCTGCGACCATTTTTCAACAACTCGAGAAATAAAAGGGAGATTTCAAATAGATCTATTGTTTTATAACACTCCAAGATTACTAATATTTTTTTCACTGAAGGTTTAATTACAGAAAACGGACACTGTATCAAGACAGATTAATCAAATCCAATTATGTAGTGTTAACCAAGGGGGGAAATGCCTTCTCTGCTAATCAGACCAGGTTTCCCCCATAATGAATAATGATGTAACCCACAATGGAAAAAGGAATGTCGATCGACATACGTTACACAAAGCTCACATCATCTTCTTGTTTTTGCTCCTCTCTTTAGATGAGTCCTTTGAGCTGGGGCTGAAGTTTGAGCTGGTGGTGGAGGTGCGCCCCCGTGTGGCCGCTGGGGTGCTACTGCATGTCCGCTCCACAGAGGGCTACTTCACCATCTACATTCATGGAGGCGCAGTGAGTCCTCCCGGTCATTTAGAACCGACTAAAGTCCTTCCACAAGCTCTTCCTACTGACAAATCACACAATACTATGTGTCACTTCTTTTACAGGTGGTGGTTCTTGTAAATGATGGCGTCCATGAATACTCTACCAAAATTTTGCCAAGACAGGGTGTGTGTGATGGAACCTGGCACAAAATTACAGGTGGGAATTTATGTCAACTATAAGAACAGTTTAAGCAAAATATTAATGTCACTTGTCTCAACTATAATGATAATTAAGAGTTTGCATCCTATTTTGTAACCAATGTAACTGAGTTAAGAACTGATATGTCTATTAACATATCAAAATGACAATGAAAAGGATATATGTTAGAAATAACTTGTATAAAGGCTTGTAAAAACTAAACAACACTGACTTTGGTTAAGTAGCTGGAGAAATAACTTCAGTAGGTAAAAATTAATTTGCCTATTGCTTTCAGTTTTATTCCTATTTTTGAAAAAATAACTTCCCAACAACATGACATTGTTTATTATGGTGTTGTGTTGCTTTAACAAACCAATACCAATGTCATAATGAATGTTAGATTTATACAACATAAGATGAAAGCTAAGAAACTAAGCTGAAAGCCCATCCATCAATTTAATTTCTATACCCACTTATTACAATTAGATCCATGGAGCAATACAGAAAAAAAACTTTATAAAGCAAATTCAACATAAAGTGTTGCCACTTTTTTCTAGTAAACTGGTTTATTGTTTTTTTTTCCACAACTGGGCTATGCAGTTCTCAAAATAATGCCTTAAGAGACCCTTAAAGAGAACAAGGAATCGACATGGGGAATTTTTCTGTCATAGCTTGGAAAAAAAAATCTGGCTTTTCAAAAAGCTTTACGACTAGTTGTGTTCTTCTCAGTTATCCGGGATGCCAACGTCATTCAGCTCAACGTGGACTCTGAGATCAGCCATGTTGTTGGACCTCTGAACCGCGGTTCCACAGATGCCAGGAGGCCAGTTTTCATTGGAGGAGCTCCAGGTAAGCTAGTGACGACAACATCTCGTTTTGATTTTCTCTCCTCTCGAGACCCGTTCTTATCACATCCTTCTCTTCCCAGATCAATTCCTCCCCAGAACTATTCCCACCAGGAATGCCTATGTGGGTTGTGTGAAGAACCTAACCATCAACAACGTCCAAGCAAGCTTCAGCAAAGCGGTTCTAGTCAGTGGAGCGGTCAGTGTGGGGACCTGCCCAGCGGCCTAAAGCCTCAGTTATCGGACTCACAACCCCTTTATATTGTCACATTGTTACACACTCACTTCCAATACCATTGTTCTTTTCAATCTGTGAGTTATGTGTTTCTGTCGGTCATTCAATGGCTCTTTTTTCTTGCCATGCACTGAGATTAGGACCAAAATCTCCAAATTGAAATAAAGAAAAGTGCCAACAAACCTGAGCTGAACCATCCAGTGGAATATAACTAAGTCGTTTACTTCCTTTTATTCGCACCGTCCATTGTATGAAGCACATGCATGGATAGTATTTCCTCTACAGACCAGTGTGCTCACTTATCTTAACCTTTTTTTATTTAACAAACTCATTTTGAAAAGCTTACTTTTTTTACTGTCTTTTTTTCTGCTAATAAACAAAAATTGATATCTGAATAATCTACAGTTGTTGAATTTTTTTTCTCAAAATATTGGAAGTCCTTAACAATTACAATATTTTCATCAAATAATAATTATCGTGAAAAAAAAAACACATAATCTGATGAATGCTGTGCATGAATATTTAGAGTTATTCAGCTAGAAAGTTCTTAATTCCATTAGTTTAAAGACACAAAAAAAATGCAATATACTGTATGCGGTTTTGTTATTATTGTTTTGTACAAGCTAAAGAATTACAAGCTAAAGGATCGTTGAATTTAGGGATTAATACATTTTCTTATTGGCTATCAAACCCATGTGGAGGAATAGACTAATCCTCTGTTACATTTATAGCCACTATACAGTGCTAACATGCCACATGTATTTTGGGGTAAGTAACAGTTCTGTAATTGTTCTGTAATAGTTCTGTTACTCATATTATAGCCCTACCATCCATTACAGTCTAAAGTCTCGGGACATCTGAAAGAAATTGAATTTCTGGGTGGAGTCTGCATGTTCTCCTGTGTCTGTGGGTTCTCTCCGGGTTCTCCGGCTTCCTCCCACCCTCCAAAAACCTGCATGTTAGGCTGATTGGACATTCCAAATTGGCCTTAGGAGTGAATTTGAGTGTGTGTGGTTGTTGGTCCTTGTGTGTCTCTGTGTGTCCCTGTGATGGACTGGGGACCGTCCAGGGTGACCCCGCCTCTCCCTATTGACCACTGGGATAGGCTCCAGTTCTTATTCATATCAATTCACACCATCAGGTTCTGCATTTTTTGTTGAATATTTTGGCTTTGTCCATGACTTGGAGAAGAGACTGCTGATGAGGTTTTGATCCATCGCCAGTAGCAGTTTTTTTGTTATCTCATTTTCCTTCCTGACCACCGTAGATTCATTGTGATGCTTGGGTTATCGGTTCTAAATAATGAGTTGCAGAGTTAGCAGTGCTTAAGAACTTTTCCTCGGCTCGTGGGCTATATCAAGTTTTCTCAAAGTGTGTCAGACTTTGTAATGTTGGTTTGCACCTCGCAGCAACATAATATGTCCTATGTACCTCCCAAAAAAATGACATTCATTGAACTGCATGTTGATCCCATTTCGGGTCGTGGTTTGTAAATAGCGGACCTACCTTGCGTGTCCAGTAGATGTCCAAAATTGGTCTCAGATCAACAGATGTGATATAAACACAATCTGCACAGTTTCTTAAGTTTCAGAGGATGCTCTTCCCTTCCCTTTTTTTGCAGATTACTCACACTACTCACACTGCCCACCAAAACACAGACAAAACTATCGCCCAGTAATGGAAATGGATTTAGAGTTCACAGTGCCAAATGGCTTTTTGGACAACCCAACAGGGAATTTGATTCAAGAGCAAACAAGAAGTCAATGAGGGGATTTAGACTCAGACTATTTGTTTTCATTGTACCAAGTACAACTAAAAGGTAAGCTCCAGATACGAAACTGTTAGGAGTGTCTATCGTAACGGAAATAGCAGCAATACATGTACAAATCAGAAAGAAACTGTCAGAAACAGCAAAGAGGCGAAACACCAGCTCCTGGTAGATATTTAGACCAGACCAAACAACCTGTGCACCTCCTGGATTGACTAAAAGAAGGCCCATGACTGATTCACCGCACATAGGTCCTGGATCACATAGAACTTAATCAGATCAACAGGACCCTAAACCCATTTATGAGGAGTTTCACGGCAATGGGGTGAACAACAACTTGAAGCCAACTGCACAAGCCACCATCGAGCACAGAGTCTATAAAGAAGATGCTCTCTCCCTTCCGCATAGGCCTGAACCCCTTCAGCAAGATCACTACCAAGACTGGCTACAGATAATTGGAATGTTGTTCGGATTGGAAAAGTCTAGACGGATGGTAACACAGAAAGGGAAGGTAGTCAGAAATAAGGAGGTCACCATTCCAGAAGGCAACATTGCAGACATTGAGGATAGCTACAGGAACCCAACAGGCAAATAGGGACCACAAAGAATGTTAGGAAAGCTGCAACTTTCCAAATACTGGCTATTGTCACTCCCCAGGAGTGTGGGGAATCCAGTTCACATTCCTAATGCGGGTGTGTGGATTGCGAACCCTGACCTTACTGAGGGCTAATTCTTTTGTACGCTTTAAAGTTTTCCCTCTACTCTTGACCAGCAGGGGAGGCAAGGAGTGTCTATGACATAAACACCAAATCAAATTCCTTGTAGGTGAAAAACCTACTTGGCAATAAACCTAATTCTGATTCTGATTCTGATTCTGATATGTGGGCAACACCAGACCTTAAAGTCCTCCTCCTATCAATGATTCCAAATAAAAAATGACACCTTGTCACTTCCAACATGTTCCAGTAGTGACCCTAACAAAAGAAGTGTTTCCTAGCTACATTTTCACTTTGTCAAACTTGTGTTACATCTTTGAACAAAGTCTTTTGTTCACAGCTTTGGCTTGACACATTTTTCTAAAGTGTACTTCCTGGATATTTGAAATATGATTTGTCAGATGAATTACCTAATGTTCTATGGAGCATTTGATACCCCACATTTAAATCTCATAGCGTTTAAATATAATTCCCAGTTTGATCCTTCGTACTACGTTGTTTACAGAAAGAATATTTGATTGGCAACACTATTCACTCTTTCACTATCTGCAGAAGAAAATCCAGACTAATTAATTAAGAACCTTAAATTCTGTCAGTTTTTTGCACCACTGTTTATTGCACGTCATTTAACTGAATGTTACTTGAGTTTTTGGGTGAACAGTTTGTCCCCTTAATGTTGGTTTGTGTGCAGTACAGGTTGCAACTACTTTTGCATATTTTCCCTGTTAAATTTGGTTTAATTTAGGATTGGTACTTAGATTGAACTGCACATTCCTGTCCAACAAACGATTTTTAGGACATGAGAATAATAGATTACTGTGCTGGGAGAATTGTTGTGAGTTAAATGCTAATAAAATTGAATATGAAAATATATTTTGACAGGGCAAGCAAAAGTATTGGAAAGTAATGCAAAATAAAATAAAAATGGCCATGTTACCTGGGGGGCTGCGTAGTATGCACATTTTCTGCAGGGAAAAATAAAACTGAAAAAAACTTTTTTGTTTTGTATTTTTGTTTTGTGGCTCATTTTAACTGGCCCATCCAGTTTTCACGAGGCCTACCCACAACTAAACTGATGGTATCACCTGCCTCTTTTAGCCTAAGGGTTTTGGTAAAGTTTTATGGTTTTGTTAAGAGCTTTTGGGTTTTAAGAGGTGAATTTTGTTTTATTTAGTATTTTTGGTTTCTAAGACTGTTTAGCTTTTGGGTAGCCTACTACATCGTGACATTTTTAATACAAATCTGGATTTAAAATGTTACTTCTCCTTCCCTCTTGCTGAACCTGGTGGTAACAAATATATATATATAATAAGTTTAAATTGAATCTCAAATAAACTAAGTGAACTGGAGAAACAACCACAATCATGGTAGAATATCTTGGCAATCTAGAAGTGGTAAACTTGTTACAGCGTGTTTTTTGGACACGTTGCTGGAGCATTAGTGTAAAACCACGAGGAGACACGCCTGGATTACATGTCAAATGATTATGAAAATGTTTTTTTAAGCATTTTTTTAGTACATAACCGATACACTGTTACGTGTTTGACGCGCTGACCCAATGCGCGCTCCCGCGGGAGGGGACGCGATTCCTGCGGGATAACGACTCTGTCTTAACACCGGCCGAAAGTATTGCTTTTGGGACGGATGACTTTCTTGTATAGCGGGTTAAATTATTCCAGTTTTATCAAGATGAATGCATGAAAATACCACTGTAGTTTCTATATTGTAGATTACAATGTCTTGTCGTTTTCACGAGAAAACGAGCCTCTCTGGCTTTAATGCACGCTTCCAAAGCGGGGTAACGGAGTTTATTTTTTTTAGAGGAATTATTAATTTCGCCCCAGACCGACCAACTTTCTTCTATCTGGGCAATTACGGTTTTTGCGTAGTAATAGAAAGAGTTATCTTTCTGGGATAGTTACCGTAAAGGCTGTGTGCAACTTCACACCCATATCCAGAAGGTTTAAAAGCAAAACCATATTGCGAAAAGTTATTAGATAATGTGAGCCCCCTGAAACCACCACGATTCAGATAATATCTTTATACTGAGATACAAGCATCGGGAACTATCCTTTATAAATGTTGTAAGCGTCTGCATTGTAAAAGTACATCGTAACAAAGTTAACAAAGAAACCTGTCCTCTGCCACAGCTGCCCGTAGCTGTTTAAATGTAGCTGTAGATATTTGAACAGAAATTCGAATATAAATGTACGATTACATGTCCATGGCAACAGGTTGACAAGACGCAGTATGATGACGTTTTACAATGTCGTTCCCAGTAATGCCGTTGCCATAGTAACGTCGTCATCAACACTCGACAAAACACAGCTGAAGCGCGAATGTAGAAAAATTTTGAAATTGCGACGCGACCACAATTACGTTAAATTTCTGAAAAATATCCACAAGAATGGTTTAGCTCGATATTGTGAACGTTTTGGAGCTGCTATGACTCAGTCAGTGGTTGTCCAAGGTGAGTCATAGTCGGGTTCGACCTGTCACGTTTTGTTCATCGGTTAATTTTATGTTATATTTTCTGTAAAGGCTCTTACTGACCGTATAAATCAAATGTTTTTCAGTTGGACAATGTGGAAACCAAGTTGGCTGCAGGTTCTGGGATCTGGCTCTGCGGGAGCATGCTCATGTCAATAAGGTACGGGTAAATCCTGTCATTTGTATTTTTTATTTCAGTTCCGGTTAGTTTTCACCTGGTACAACTGTTAAGAATAAGATGAAAAGTACTTGAAATACTTCCATCTTAAACATCATAACAATCCAAAATTTGGGGCTATGCCCAAAAGATTATATAAAGTTATACTTCATTGTAATGGTACATAAAAAAGAAAATAAATTGAGAGATTTCACAGATTTTGAATAGGTTGTATTTTATATCTCCCTTTTTTTTACATATACAGAAATACACAGCATGACTATCTTTGGATTGTCTTGTTCTGAAACTACAAAATAGACCAAAAAACAGCTAAATACATAAAATGGGAAGAGTTAATGTACTGTGTGGGGCTGGATGGTTGTGGCTGCTGCTGCTAAACTGCATCCTCCCTTTTCTTGTCTTTCTTTTCACCTCGTCTTGTTGAGCATCACGACAGCAACATTGTAATCCTCATACAGGATTATGCCAAACATATTTGTACGCTGACTTTTTCTCATCAGCACAAAAAATATATATCCCTCCAAGGTTATTGACAGGTAGTAGTAGTAGTAATCTCTTGGCCATGTGCTTCTATCAGCTATGGATGAATAACAGCTCTTGAACAGGAACTGATTGAGGGATCAGAGATCATGAGTGGCCAGTTAAAGCTTTTCCCATGTTTGTTTAGGAACTGAAATTCTTCCAGATTCCTTGAATGATCACTCTGAAATGGCAGCAAAATACCATGATTTTTCTCTTACCATCACCTTCATCTTATGATAAAGTAACTGTGTTCTTTACATCACATAACTAAGGGATGCATGAAACTAATTTTCTCTCAAGAAAATATTCAGCCAAATTATTATTATTGGAGTAAAACTTTAGGGAATACTCTTTCCGCTTGCTGCATTTACAACTATGTTACAAGACGTTGGGGTTGTGGAATGTACATGGTTCTTTTTAGAAAGAACCAAAGTGAAATTAAATTCGTTCTGCCATCAAAACATCCACTGTTGTGATCATGACCGACTCGACTGCTGGGATTTATCCCGCTCCACCACTGAGGTCAGCCCGTTCACGTGCACACATTTGCATCTGGTGGATAATTGGAGCTGTTGTACCACATGTACTTTTGAAACACTCTGTATTTAACATCACTGCTGTAGGCAACAGTAGGAAGCCACAGGTATTTAATAAACCGAGGAAAGACTCCTCAAAACAGCTGGAAGCAAATACTCCAAAGTTCATGTATTTAAAAGGAAAAAAAATTCTGAAGTCAGTTTCTCACAGCTGCTGAGATGAAAAAACTAAAATATTTTATGGGGCTCACTGTTATATTTGCTGACCAGTGCTGAAATGGGGGGAAAGTAAGCTCTAAAGAAATTCTCCATCAGTATTCTGAGGAAACAGAGCAGAACTACTATATTTGATACATCAGCCCCCTCATGAATCCTAATGGCAATGATCATCAGTAAGGTTTGTCAGTGAACCTCTGTATTGTGGTGCTGAAAATACAGAAGTACAGATAGTAGAGAGCCACTATTTGCATTCTGTTTCTATCTCCTAAAACAAACAGAACTGTTTGCATATGTTAAGGTTTAACTGAACCGTAGACAGCAGAACATGCCGCCGTCACTTTATATTTGTACAGAACTGTGAAGCTTTATTCACATTAAGCTTAGATTTTTGTTTTTTTTCTTCGAGCAGGTGATTGGGCCTGTTAGAGCAGGAAAGTTAATCTAGTCCAGTCACGTGATCATCGATGAGAGGGTGATTAACTTGAAGAGAGCAGTTAGCTAAGCCGATGTAAGTGGCGTCATGCGTAGGCCGGCCGAAACTCCTGTGTTCATAAAATGAGGCTGCACGTGAGGGCCCGAGCGCGCGGGGGGGTTTGCAGGCTGTTGAAGCATTATAACCTGCACGCGGGGATTTTATTTTCTAATGAAATATTAAACTTGCTAACACTCAATATTTGCATTGACATTAATTCACCCAACAATGCAAAATATTTATGTTAAAAAGTGTTCTTTAACTACATTAAGGAAGCAGCAGGTTAAGTTTTTGTGTGTTTTTATGAAGCTATTCAACCTAAATTATTTCTGCTTTTTCACATATGTTTAAGCAAACACCTAGTAGATCCTGACAGTGTCCCAAAACCACTTTCCACATCATGCCTCTAATGTTTTATTCTCTTCAGAGGGGACTGTATGATGAGGCCCTCAGCAGCTTTTTCCGGAATGTGGATTTAAGGTAATTACATCTGCTTTCTTAGAAGGCTGGATACTGTGGTGTGTAAGTTATATTTTACTTATATTTGATGTACATTTCCAGGAAAGGTGATAGTGAAATATGTGCGGTGGGTGGAAGAATCCAACATCTGAAGGCGAGGGTAAGTATTACCAGCTGCCATAAAGCAGCAGGAGAGCACATTCATCTTCTGCCCTTCAAAGCAAACTTTTACTTTGAATAGTCAAATCCTAAATGCAGATGAACACTTTGTATAAACAAACCGAGAGGTTTGTACCACCAGTGAGGTGACTTTATTTCGTACGACTTATGTAGAGGCGGGATTGAATTCTGCATGATCAAAGGCTCGACCCTCATTGGTTTGCAAAGAGGAGTTGCGAAATCTCTGCAATGCAAGCGTGCGCGCCGTCCACATTCTCACATCT
>CAJRST010018890.1:2032996-2056958 GCA_907169785.1 Menidia menidia | reverse complement strand
CCCTTCCCTCATGTGGTTAAATGTGTTTAAATAGTGTGTTTATTCAAAATATAATGTTATTGATATATTAGTTCCGTTTAGTAAAGAAGAAATCAAATCTATTATTAAACAAAAGGTTAAGGAAAGATGGCAGAGACAGTGGGAGGAAGATAGAACTGGTAGATGGCTGTACAGTATTCAAAGAAAAGTTGGTGCAATGAGGAGAACGGGACGAAATAGAAAAGAGGAAACGGTTATATCTAGGTTGCGTTTTGGACATACAAGGTTAAACAGTAATTTATTTAAAATAGGAAAACATAGAACTGGAAGGTGTGATTTTTGTGGTCAAGAAGAGACGGTAAAGCATGTTTTGTTGTTCTGTACAAAATATTCTGTTGAGAGAAGGAAATTAGTCAGTCGGTTACAAGAAAATAAATTACAGTTAAATTTACAAGATAATTTAGGAAAAAATTCTACTTCTAAAGATATAAGTTATATAATTAATTATCTCAAGATAATTTGTTTGTTTGTTTGTTTGTTTTTGTTTTGTTTGTTTGTTTGTTTGTTTGTTTTGTTTTGTTTTGAAGGGAGTATTTAAAGTTAGCATCCCGATCCACACTCCATTCCAGTAGATGGTGGTAATGCACATCTATAAGTTGCTTGCCAACCGCCATAAAAAAGAAGAAGAAGAAGAATAGTGTGTTTAAATGTGGTTAAATAGTCCTTGTCTCCCCTTGTCCCGTGCCAGTGTGTCTCGTTCCCAACCACAGAGCCTGTCTTGTCATAGTTCCCTCGTCATAGAAAACCTTTCATAGTTCCCGTTCCTTGCCTTTGAGCCTCCTGTTATTTTGCCTCTTAAGAGTGCTTTTCAGTTTTTCTCCTAGACGATCATTCTCTAGTGAGTATTCCTTTGTGACTTTGTTCCAGCCCCTTGCCTCCTCGTGAGAGACTTTATGTTGTAACTTTCATCAGTATTGTTTTGTGACTTTTCCCCTTTAGCCTCATTTCGAGAGCCTCTTTCAGTTTGTACTTTGCCCTCTGTTTTTGGAGCGGTTTATGTTATGTTTATGTACGTCGCCCTACATTATGCTCCGACAAAAGCCACTTCCCAAAGTTACTGACAGTGATATCCAACAATAAAAGACTGTAAAGTCTGAAGCAATGACCCCGGATGTTTGCTTTCACTGCTGTATTTCTGCACTTTAATTCCCAAGCTTCCAAATCAGTATCCATCTCCTCACCGAGTTATACATAATTATGAAAAACACTTTCTGACCATTTGTAAACCTCTGATTTAGATTGTATCCTTAAAGGTAATTGGATTGAAGAGTGTGGGCAGGCTGGGATGTGTTTGGGTAAACCTGAGAGTAGCTTGGCATATAGAACTAAATTAACCTATAATGCCAAATGTATCATATTTGATACATACGTTTTTTTAAAGTCTTTTGGATTTGAGACTTTTTGCATCATTCAGTGGTAAAAGCTTTGCTCAAACCCCTGTTGTACACATTCAGATATAACTGATAACAGCAAATAGAAAACTACATGAAAATATACTGTATTTTTTTACTTATTGCACACTAATTTGATCAAAATCATTTCTGTTTTTTTTTCTTCATATGTTGTTGAGGGGCCAAAGAAAGACTTCAAACTAAAAAAAATCCAATATTCTTCCTATTTTTCTTGGATCGGGCTTTAAAGGGCTAAGAAGCTTTTGGGTTTTGGGTTATTAGGCGTAAAATCATTTTAAACTAACCGCAAACTAATGACATAAAACTTGACTTTTCTGAGGTAAAGTAAGTACAATAATGCTTTACAGTGTAAAGTTCTCTGTTTTTCACACCCGAACAGACAGGTGGACTCTGTTCGATTTGGTGGACAACGTTGAAAAACTTATTTTGACGATTATTACCAATTATTATTACCAATTATTCGGTTAGGTTTTCTTCCAGGCTGGACCTTTGACAACCAAAACACCTGGACCTCTTCACACAGCTACAAGAGCTGCTTATTTGGGAAGATATTGACCAAAAACAAGCCCAGACCAGAGAGGAAAAAAAGCCTTGAGAAGAAGAAAACCTCCTTCATTGATTTGGCCTGGATTGAAATAGAAAGCCATTCCTTTCACCTGAGAAGTTCACAACAGAAAACAAAAGGTTTTCACTGAAGGTGAAGATAACACCTAACAAAAAAAAAAAGAAAAGGCCAAAAAACAGCAGTTTTGACCTTTAATCAGCCGTTTTGTGAGTGTGTGTGAGAGTGTGTTTTGTGCAGGGTCCAGTCCACTGCAGGGGAATGTCTGCACTGCACTAAGAAGGATTATTGATTTCTATTTGTCTTCCGCCTCATTAAACAGTGGCTAAACTCTGCTGGCAAGCCAAAAGGGAGCAGTACAAATGAATAAATAAGGACTCACCACAACATAGCAGACTTGTATTGTTACTTTGGAACACCTTAAGCTCACAAGGACAAAGGTCTGGGGTTTGTCAGTGAGAAACACATATTTAATTAATGGAAATAAGTTGGTTGTAGTTCTTATCCTTTGTCTGGAGGCAGTTATGTCTACTCTTCCATTTTTGTTTTTGCCTGTTTTTGTTTGTGATGTTCTGACTCAGCCACATCTTTGGGTTCGGGTTAAGGGCTAATAAAGCTAATTCACTAATCATAACAGTTATCACTTGAACAAAAAAAGAAAAAAAAAAGCTTATTTCACAGGTTGTTGTTTACCGTTTAATCATAGCTAGATACACCTGCTCCTACAGTTCATAATGCCCATTAAGAGCCAGCCAATAGCTCTGGTCCATCTAACTTTTTGGCAATAATATCTTTAACAAACATCTAAAACAAACAGTTCCTGGAAACTTGTTTGGTAGTTTTCATACACTACCCATGAAATAGAGCTGTAAACTGACTAATTACAGGTTTCCATCTCATTTAATAGAATCCTCATTATTCTTGAAGACATTTCACATCACATTCAAAACCTGAGCCAACATGTTTTCCTTAGAACAGCCAATACGTGAATATGTTTGGCTACCAAACAACACATTCTTATTTTTTGCCATTATTGTTAGGACCCAGATTATTTTGTAGCTCACCATATCGACTATTATGGTGATCAGGGGTTTCAAACTCCAGTCCTCTTTGGGCTTTTTTAGAGATAACCCTGTTTCAACACACCTGATTCACATCAAAGAGCCATTAGCAGACCAGCACAAAACTCAACAATGAATCAGATGTGCAGAAGAAGGACAATGTCTACAACCTGTAGGACAGCAGCCATCAAGGACTGGAGTGTGACCCCCCTACAGGTAGATGGAGAACTTTGTAGCATTTTTTAAGCACTTTGTAGGCTGTCATCAGTGACTTGATTTTGGTGCGAGTTTCTAGGGCAGGGGTTGCCAACTCCAGGCCTCAAGAGCCGCCGTCCTGCAGGTTTTAGAGGTTTCCCTGCTGCTACACACCTGATTCACATCAACACAACATCAGCAGTCCTGTTCAGAGCTGGAGCACCGTTAGAAAAGATCAATTTTATCTGAATCAGGTGTGTAGAAGCAGGGAAACCTCTACAACCTGCAGGACAGCGGCACTTGAGGCCTGGAGTTGGCAACCCCTGCCCTAGAAACTCGCACCAAAATCAAGTCACCGATGACAGCCTACAAAGTGCCTAAAAAAGTTTTACAAAATGCTCCATCTACCTGTAGGGGGGTCAGACTCCAGTCCTTGAGGGCTGCTGTCCTGCAGGTTGTAGACATTGTCCTTCTTCTGCACACCTCGAGGCCCGGAGTTGGCCACCCCTGGTCTAGGGGGTAGCCAGTGGAGTTTCATGATTCTGGCCTATTCGCCTGCTTTTTTTTTCCCTCCTCGGCTCTCCATGTCTGTAATCACACTCATCTGCCTCACCTCTTCGTTGCTGCCTCAACAAAATCAGCATCTTGCCACTCATCTGTTCTCCAGTGTTTATATTCAGCTCCTCAACAGGCAGATGCTGCCAGGTTTCTGAAAGCCTTGAATGAGTAAATATCCGGCATTCACTTTCTTGCCTGACCATGTCTTTGTAACTCGGATGTATTATTGAGGAGGCTGTCCTTTGTCCCCTGATTTACAGACTCTGAGAAGGTTAGTGACTTTCCTGTGAATTTCTCGCACCTTTATCCAAGCCATTTCAAGCCACCAACCGGTCTCCCCATGCCCAGTGGTTCCTGGTCCATGGTCGGTGACCTCCTGTGTTTAGTCCTGAATAAACCTTTTAGTAACACTGTGTTTCTGACTTAAATTCCAGGACTTCTGTTCTGAGCATTACATGGAGGGGGTGGCATGGGACATTTTGGGCTGATTAAAGACTGGACACACCATACTGTCCTGGATTATTTTGGAGGTTTTACAGTTCAGGCAGGAGGAGCCATGAGGAGATGACCAGAGACTGGACACCAGGAGCAGGGTAGTATGTTGGGTTAGATACGGTCAGATCTTTTCTATGTTTATTAATGTGAAGCTACATGATAGAGTAACCGGGGCATGGGATGATCAACTGTATGATAAATTTAAAATTCACAAATAACTTTTTAATCACTACTTTATTTTCAGTCTTTTGAACTGTCTGTGATCCTGAAATGCAAATGAAAACCCTACAATTGAAGGCAAAAGTAAAAAAGTGGCTGTTGGTTTTTCCTTGAGGTGAATGGTTACACTGTTTTGGTCAACCCCAAATCGGCAAACTCAAATATTTCCCTCAATTTGAAAAGTGATAAGCGAGGCCACAAAAACTATTTCTACAAGATCCATCTCTGACTGGTTCTTAATACTGAATCTGCTCCTGGTAAATGAGTTTTTGTGCTTACACAACCGATTACTTCCATTAATCCTTTATCTGGATTGTAGTCTTGTGCTTCTTTGCACACCTTGGCAAATCTAGTTCAGTTTGAGTCGGAATACATAAACCGTGTTACTAATTCATTTCTCTAAATGCATGGGATGCATTACTTTCACTCAACATTGAGCATAATTTAATATTAAGTTATGTTTTGGACTCTAAATGATCCTGTAGACAATCTTTAGACACCAAAGGTGTGAGAACTTAACAAAAATCATCATGTGATATAAAACTTGAGAAGGTTGCTACTGTCCATTTAAAGAGTGTAATGTGTAAAAGGTGTGTAATGGTGGCTTTGAAGCGGTTTTTGTTGAACTTCTGCATATCGGATATATTTTATGAGCTGTAGCTTGTTCAAATTAGCTAAAGGGTGACTGATGTGGAATTAGCTGAACACGCTCAACGATAAAAGACAACATTAAAATATTACAGGCTCAACAAAGTTTTAAGAAGAGCTAGACATTGCCCCGTATTTGATTTGTAGCTTTTGGTGTATATTTGTGTTGTTTACACATGCCGGCAGTCTTAATTTGGTGATATTTCAAAGGAGGCCTGTCACTTCATTTCAGAATAGGCCTATAAAGCAGCAAAGGTGCTGACACATAAGAAGAGATATGAGAGGCAGGATTAATCGTGTGCCACGGAACGTCTATAAGCAGGAACGGGGCTCGGCTAAGCTGGAGGGAAGCAGGGCGGGAGACATACTCTCACTGATGGATGACTAGAGTTGGATTTAATGCTCAGGCTACCTACACTCAATCCCACCTAGCTAGGGTCTGAACCCAACTAAGGGCATGTGCCAGGAGAAACGGCATTAGGCCTCGCCAGCCCTCTAAATAGGACAGTAGGACAAAAGCTAAAGCTAATCAGGCCCTTCTGCTTTGTGCTAGCAAGATAAGATGCGAGACCAAAAAGGCTGTATGCAAAAATCCAACCACTAGCCAAAATGTTGCCGGAACTCCTCCCTAGTTTGATGGTTGTGTTTAAAGCTCTGCAGATTGCAGATTGTCAGATTGAGCATCCTGGTTGATAATTATGTTTCGTACTTAACAGCTTCACATCTCTCACACCGGCTGGAGCATATGGTCCTGTGACAGAACAGAGAAGAGTGATGGTTTGAGAAGAAAAGATGAGCACCTACCCTGTAATCTTCATGTCTGCCAGAGGTGGGTGTTTTGCATCTGGATACTTCTCTAAACAGGCTCGCTCTTCCAGGATCTGTAACATACAGTCAAACCACAATCAAAATTTTAAATACTATTCCAAATGGAGAAAGAGGGGTTTGATTTATAAGCACATGATCACAAACCTGCAAATGACAATAAAATAAAAGTACTAGGACAATTATCCAACGAGCTTAAGGACAGGCTAAAGACTGCAATCTGTTTTTTCTCTTCTCCAAAAGGATTTGAAATGTTACAGAATATGTTGACATATTTCCTCTTGGACAGAAAAAACCTGAATGGCTCCCTGTGTCTCTTGCTACATTCAGAAAACTGAAGTACTGGAACTCTGATGAAATGGTTCCCTAAAGCAGGCACAAAATAGACCCCCAAAAACCCTTAATCACTTTTTTACTGTATTCTAAATTAGAGATGTCAGATTCCATTTTTTTTTCATGGAATCAGTTGTTGGCAGATATCATGGAAAATATTTTTATTTATTTTTTACAAAAAGTCCAGTAACTCTCTGGAGGAGTGTATATACTGTATCCGCCTATCAAACCCACTGTTATCATTACATATCGACTTTTTTCATCTCTTTAATGTGTTCATACTCTATCTAAATTAGAATAAGTATATATGTAAGTATGGTAGACCCTTGTCTGGTTCCAGATCTGATCTCCTGATGAATGAAAAACAAAATTGAGGCCTTCTCCGCTCAGTTTTCCACGTTCGGTTTAGAATAAATGCATTTCCTTAAGGAATGCTACTTATGCCCCCCCCCCTCAGTTGTTTCCAAGTGTCTAAAGAGTGTGTTGGACATCTCCGTTTGTGCTCTGAACTGTGAGGGAGTAGCTGAATGTGATTAAAAGCGTCCATAACCCAGCAGACATCTACTGAAGCATCAGCTCCAGCTACAGTTCCCATTTTGCTCTCGGTTGCCTTGACGATGCTGTCCTGATGGGCTTCCTTCATTCCTCCAAGGAACACCATCTAGAACACCAGCCCCCCCCCACCACTCCAGACCTGAATGTGCGGGGTTCCTCCTCTCTTTATTTAAGAATCTCCTAAAAAGTTTGCTTTTCCAAGCGTACTTCCCCTCATAACTACTAATCCTTTTTTGTGTTTGCTCAAATTGCTTTAAACGTACTTAAAGTACCTCTGGCCGACTCTCGATATTCTAATTGTTTATCGTAAATTGCTTCGTACTTTATTCACTTGTTGCATTGGTTACTGGTGGAAAAAGAAGAGAATAATGACTTTCTTTCTCCAGCTTGCTGTAGACTTTTTAACAACAGAAGTAAAGGTCATCTTTTATCCTGTTTTCCTCTGAAACAAAGTAAGGCTTAAAATCCACAGGCTCCCACAGGTAAAGACTGGGAGTGAGTGCAGCAGATCCCAGTGCTTTCTGTGAGAAGGCTTGACACACTTTGCACAATATTTGGAACTTTTTCCTCAAGCCTTCAAATAGCTGCTGCAGTAAGACTATCAACCAAACACCAGGATCAACTTTGGGAGGAACAAGATCAACACAATTCCAATTCAAGCAAGGTGAGTCAAAATGGTCAACATAAAAAACACACATACATGAAATTATTATGCTAAAGAACAACCCAGCCCAAAAAACAAAACAAAAAAAAACCTCAGCACTGCTGCTTCAAAACTGCAGAAAACTCCTGTTTGGCCATCATTCACAGCTGAACCCATAAGAGACATGCTGGTTAACGCTCTCTTTTACTCTGATGTCACAAAAAGTGATTAATTCTGAGGCTTTGGAAGCAAAGAAAGGAGAGCTCATACTGGAGATTTTTACTGGGAGTGCAAGAGAAGTGGTGGTAATGTCATAAAGTAAGCTTTCTGCACGTTGGACAGTACACAGATTGTATGTTTTGTTTAACAGTTCTTAAAGCAATTTAGTTATCATTTAGTTAGTCATTTATCTCTGGGATTATTAAAGTATTTCTGATTCTGATTTATCTCTGATTTGTTGAAATGACTACCAGCTGTTACGCACAAAAGTTTCTGTCTCCATTTATTTAAAAATACGATACAAGTTCTGTCGACTAATTATTTGACGGAATTGTTAATAAAGCAAACAATTTTGTCACGAGTTGTGGATTTTGGGGTTATTTTCTGTTTTTCCAAGCTTTGAGTTGAACATGTAGCTTTGTGATTTTTGTTTTCTTTTGTTGATTCTTTTTGCTCCACGTTCTTGGTTTGTCTTCCTGATCCTGGCTCTCCTGGGGCTGGTCTCAGACAATAACCACTTTATGTTACTCTCACTAATCTGGAAACACTGTGCATTATCCAGATGGAAACATCAGGGATGTTTGTAACATTGTTCTGCAGGTCTGACTTGGGTGTAGCTTCAGAAGCATTTATTCCATCAGGTTTGTTGTATCTCAGTTATTTTCCTTTTTTTAGGGGCTTTTCTCTGCTTCTTTTTTTTCGCCGGAGTTTGAAAAAAGCTTTTGACCCATAGCAGCACTGGAACACTTTTTTATTTTAACTCATTGGCTGCCAAAGGCGTCTATAGACGTCTTTTATGTTTTTAACGAGAGTGTCTGGGGGACGATCTGCTAAAGCTTGTCCGTAAATATGGGCTTCTAGACAGAGTATGTAGTAACATATTGACCCTCTAGGGGGCAGTGCCACTTTTGATGGGAGATGAGCATAGACTGTAGGCAAATAAGAAAAAGGTAACGGTTCTATGAGAGAACATGTCGCCGGTGAGACGCACATCGAGGAAGAACGGAATAAGGTAGAAACACATTTTGATGCACCTTGCCCCCACACCCACCCTTAACTTTAATTTTACTTTTGTTTATTTACTTCTTTTTATTCTATTTATTTATTTATTTATTTATTTATTTTACTTTATTTTATTTCTTTTCCCCCTTCTTTCTTATTTCTTTATTAAGTTTGTATACATTGTATCCTGTTCAGTTTTGTAAGGAAAAAAAAAAAACCCATAGGAGCTAAATTGTATGCCCTTTACCATTTTACTATTTTACTATCCACATATATGTTTGTTCGATATGGCATACCTTGTCATTTATAGTTTAAAATATGTTTGTAATGTCGATCTTTCTCCTAATAAAAATATTAACACAAAAAAAAAGAAACACATTTTTTTTTCCTGATGAAAGAAGAGAGTCTACTCTTTCTTTTGGTGTGTTCTGTGTTTACATAGTCATAGCACAAACTATTCTGTGGCTCTTGAAAAATCAGTCAAAATGCTCAAAAAACTCTGGCAGTAACGGACTCTGTTCTGAAAATGGCTGCCAGTCAATGAGTTAACAGAGATGATCAACAATTTTAAAAAGCTTGACTCACACTGTCTTTTCTCCTTCTGGCTTCATATGACAAGAGATGAGATTCAACTGGAAAATAGCGTAAATCTAATGAAAACGTTTAACTACTGGTCGTGATTAAAAATAGCTGGTTTTGAAAGTGTTAAAGATCACTTAGAATAAATGAATATGGCGCCATGGTGGCAGGCAATATCTTTTATGAGACTCATGTCAGGGCTGGACATTGGCTTCTGAGGCAGAGTGATGCTTCAATGCAAAGTGACAGTGAATCTTGGAGATGGGACTCCTAAGAACATGATCTGCCATAAATTACCGAGAGGATCTCTGCTCAAGGTGAGCGGTAAAAATGACAGGCTTCACCCGGCCCGTTCCCATCAGCCAGCCTCCATCCATCAGCCTCCAGAGCACAACCACCAACTCTGCTCTGGAGGATTCCGAAAACCTGAACTAGGTCTGTAGAGAACTCATAATATCCTCCTGAGACCCAAAGAAAAAAAGTGTCTTCAAATTTCTTTTTTGTTGTGATTTTCCATGTATTTGGACCTAAAAAAAGAACATTACACTTTAAATTTAAAAAAATATATTTTTAATTTTAATTTCATAGCATGTCCATTGTGGAGGACAACAGGACGATTTGCATGGGAAAATAGAACAGGCTTTAGATAATTAAATAATAAAAAAGAAGATGTCTTGAAAGGGATATTTACCTAAGAACTCTTAGGAAAAAAGTAAAGTTCCCAGCATGCAAACCTATCACACACACATCACTGGAAAGCCCAGGATGTGCTCTACAGAACACTATAGGGCTGATAGGGTAACTCCAGATACTTAGGGGGGTACAGGTGGACAAAATGTCCACTATAATGGACATAAATGAATGGCCCGGGTCTCAGGAGGATATATAGGAAATTTGGGAAGATATCAAGGAGTTAAGGAATGATTTGCACTCGGGTGGCCCCTGGGGGAATATTCTGCTGGGTGTATACTATTTTTTTTAATGCATCTCACAAAGATGACCCTTTTTAATTTAGAGGGATTTAAAAAAAAAAAATCTGTTGGACAGGCAAATTCGGTGAGTGATAACATTATTTTTCGCATACATTTTTTAAATGTACTGTGAACGTTCTGAAGATTCAGACTTTTGAAAATAAGTAAAGATAAGAACAAAATATAGAACATCATTATTTAGTAGACCCTTACATTTAAATCAATTATAGTGTTTAGGAAAGTATGTTCAGTTACTAATAATGGTTTAATGTTGACTGGAGTTATCTATTTATATTACTGGATAAAATTAATTTAGTTGTAATTTCACCTTTTCCTGACCTAAGCCTAACTGTAACCCTTCTCCCGTCAATAAATCAGAAGGACGTGTCATTTTTTAAGCTTCTCTGTGGCACTACAGTAAATTATTCCCAGCCTGTCTCCATAATGCCCTCAGAGCATTAAAACATGTGAAGATGTGCAGCTTTGGAGGCTCCTGGGAGTTCAAGGTATCGGCCAAAGACATTTGACATTCAATCTGAACTGTTATGTCTGAGGTGAAAGATGAATCTTAAAGTTTTAAATCATTCTTTGTGACTCCCTGGAAATAACGGGAACTGAGATCAAGTTCAAACTTGCTTATATAACAGGATAAAATCTGAGATTTTCCCCCTGGCCCTGGGAACGGGACAGAACCTTAAAGACTGTTAGACATTTTAATATTTTAACCATTTAAACACAAGTACAAGTAAATATCCTGTACTGGTGGTCACACAACTGGTTTGCATTTTAATGTTTGGAGTAATAATTACCCTAAACGTGTGTTTAGAAGAAGAATCTCCAAACTCAGAAATTCATTCTTCCTCCAGACGGATCCAGGATTTAAACTTACATTTTTTTTGCAGGTAAATTGGACTTTTGGCTTTTATTTTCTTTTATGTGAATGCAATTCTGATTTCTATTTTTGGCTACAGATATTGTTTTTATGTTCAAAGAATCATGGATGGGTGTCCAGCATTAAAAATGGCCCTGACCTGATCTGTTTGACATCATATGCCAAAAGTCTAGTTCAGAGAGTTTTTTTTATTCTCCAAAAAGGTTATTTTCAGCAAACATTCCATAAAGAAAGCTCCTCCAACAAGCATCTGCCCTCTCACCCGTTCTCACTCTCACCATGCCCCCATGCTGGCTTCTGCTCCAAATATGAGCAATCACAGTCTAAACTCATCCTCCACTCTTTTGTTTAGTGGTGTCAGGCCTCCACAAAATCCCCACACAGGAACTTAGCTGATAATTAGTAAAATGCGTAGATGTAACCAGTCAAAAGAGAGGGGTCATCATTTTTATCCTTTTTCATGTTCAGTGTCTTCTCACTTGTCTTGTCACTTCTCTCTTCTTTGTTGATATAGTCTGAGGTTTCAAGAGGGATGGAATCAAGAATCTGCTAGCTGTGTTTAATCATTTTGATATATAAATATACAATGTAATGTACAATGTAAATTGCATTTAGCAATTTTTGTTGTTCCAGTGTCATTTTTTTGGGACTCCGACCCAGAACCCTCTGGCTGTGAGGCCCTGGTGCTGACCACTACACCACCCTGCTGCACTAAAAATAACATAAAGCAACATATTATGTATTTTTCATTTTGCTTAAAAAATTAAAAGCAGGCTTTTACTGAATTTTAAACCTTAAAAGCCAAGTCCAAGGAAAAAATCGAAAAAAGTTACACTTTTGTTTAAAGTTTTTGCCATTAAATGATGCAAATGTTTCAGAAGCTAATGATTTCCATCAGAAGAATGGTTCAAATTGGACAACTTTTCCTTCTTTTTCTTCTGAAAAATACATATTTACGTATATAAAGCAGCTAAGAAAAGAAGGGATGATGTAAAAGACCAAACCACCCCTCCGCCCCCTCCAACCAACCACCTTCCTGGAAAGGAACAAAATGAAAGCCTTTGAAAAGGTCCTGCAAATGTTCATTAGAGATAAGGGAGTTAGCCTGCCCACATAATTGCTAAGCTCCTGAGTCAGTTCAACGGTTCCCAGCCTGCCCGGCTCCAGAGTGGACACTCAACCCATTTTTTATGTTAAATGGCATCTGGCAACTGTTGTTTGACAACCGACTCCATAACTAGACAAATTATTTGACTTTAACATGAAAATCTACCGGTCTTTTCTTTACTTTAAATAAATGGGCCATAACATTTCTTATAACTGTACAAAAATGAGGCAGGAATTAGGCTGATTCGTTGGCTAATTCCAGGGGTGGTAATCAAAATGAAAACATGTAAAGACTGATGTTTTAGCTTTAAAAAAAGATTGCCACAAACCACTGCAGAATTTCAGCAATGCACATAGACACACAGACCCGGAATACAACCTACAACCATGGGCAGGTTTTAAAAAACAGTAAACTCTCAATCTCGTGTCCATCACTGGTTGTCCAGCTTTCTAGTGCAATGCATCCTGGTCATCTTATCTGTAGTCAGCATATGCTAATTCAACCCTCTGAAACAAGAGAGTCACATATTTTTTCAACCTAGTCTTAGTTATTGCAATTGGATTGAATAATAATTTATCAAAAAATTGGATATGGATCAGATGCACGCAAAAAGAATGATTGCTCATTACTACTGTATTACTACACATACATACAGTTACATTAAGCTAAGTTCAAAGTTTGACCTGGACTTTAAACCACCCTTGTGTAAGTTTCTGCAGTGGCTCAACTCCTTAGTTCCAACCACGTGTATTTTAACTGCTGCACTAATGGAGCCAATGAGAGCTTCTGATTCAGCTGCACTGAGGAGATAATAAGATGGAGCCTTAACAAAAGCCATCTTTCTCTTCTGACCAATGCAAATGTGAGCAACTTTAACTTTCAGCTTGACAGAGTTCGTTTTCACTAGCAAGAGGAGGACAATCAACTCAGTAAAAGTAACTTTTTGTTGTGACGGACAAAGAAAACTCCAACAACACAGGCAGCTGAACATGAAGGAGTTATCCCTGCTTACATCAGTGGAACATCCACACAGCTCTAACTCATGTCCTGATAAAGTTATAGAATTCTAAAAGAAATAATACAAGAATTAAGGAAATTCGGACTTTTATTCAAACCGGTTCACATCTTGTGTTTGGAATGCTGCGACAGAATGATAGAATGAAGAAAAAAAGAAGCAATGGTAACATTTTAGCTAGTTTGACATAAACACATAAGGAGCTGGTCATAATGAAGAGGACACATTATGTAATCTTACAAATGAGCTTAAAAACAGCAGCAGTCATTTTTAAGATCTCACTATTGGGGCTAGGAATTGATGTTGGAGACTCTATCTGTGGTGATTTTAGTTTGCACCTGGCTTATGTTTACAAGAGAACAGCTCCAGTGAGTATAACCTACTTACTGTTAGAATAAATGCTGGGCTAAACTGAATAACCACATCTTTCATCCGACTACCACAAATACCTCGGAAACTGGTACTTATGAACTAAATTACATAAAGGGAAACATCAAATGACATCAGACTTGGTTGATTTATTCACATTCATAATTTTTCCATATGTGCTTCACCCTTTCTAGATCAGTCTATGAACAATGCAGGTCACATTCTGAAGGATGCTTTTATTTTAAAGGATTAAGAACGCTCCGGTTTGGCACGATATGCAGACGTTTGTGGGCGGATGGAAAACTCAACCCTCTGCATGGTCTCCCCAGCTTGTTGTCTTTATCTCTCTTTTTTCTTCCTCCTTTTTTGCAGTTCTGATAATGACATGGATTTAGTCACGGATGTGGCCTAATCTCCGACAGAGCTGTCAGAGGTGAGAGCCTCTGCCAGTAGGTTAGCTGCATCGTTTTCAGCCTCCAGAGGAAAATCTTTCCCTAAAGTACAGATGGACAGCCCCCAGCTCAGATAACGCCCCACGTTTAGGCATTAGAGACCCCAGCCCTCATAGTCAAATATATTCCAGGAGCTGGAGGAGGCAGTGCAGAATCCTGTTAAAACTGCTGGATTAAGTATGGAGAGACTGTTATCTAGACCAGTGTTTTTCAACCTTTTTTGAGCCAAGGTACAATTTTTCATTAAAAAAAAATCTCGAGGCACACCACCAACCAAAAATGTTAAACAAACCTGTAGCCGCCTATAGTAACACTATAGTTATTCTTATCTTATCTGAAGTGTCTTGAATAGGAATATAATAAACACAAAAATGTATTTTTATCATATTTTATATTTCTTCTTTCAAATTGCTCTTAACATGTCCACTTCAATATATAAAATTATATACAAAATCTGGTCATAAGGAATTATTACATGATTACGCCACCAGTCACTAGAACAGCACACACACTCAGAAATCGCATATTATTTCCAGATTATTAATTCCTTATCAAAAAATCTTTTTAGACCAATGAGGTGAAATAGGATGATTTTCTACGGCACACTAGTGTACCGAGGACCAGGGGTTGAAAAACACTGATTTAGACAGCATTAACGACACTAAAATGAATGCATCACCAGAGTTTAATTTAGCTAAATTCAATTCAATTCAATTCAATTCAATTTTATTTATATAGCGCCACATCACAACAACAGTTGTCTCACAGCTTTCCAAACAGAGCAGGTCAGACCCTACTCTGAAGTTAATTACAGAAACCCAACAATTCCCACCATGAGCAAGCACTAGGCGACACAGGCAAGGAAAAACTTCCTTTTAACAGGCAGAAACCTCGAGCAGAACCATGGCTCAATAAATAATAATGTCAGACTTGTGTCATCTGTCCACCACACAACCTGGGCTAGACTGTGGGAATTGTGAGGGGAGGCAAATCTACTGCCCTTTCAAATGAAGCTTTTTTGCCTGTCTAACAGGAATTAGGCCTAAACCACATTGAGAACATTTGAAATGGGTTGGAATATGAGAATGTGGCTTGCCACTGAGAGACACAGAGGATTCTAGCCTGTGGACCTGACTGAACTCTCTGGGCTGAAAACTAAAGGCCAGAAAGATGAGGGTCACCTTCGCTTACAGGAGATAAATCAACCGTTGCATTGTGGGTAATATCTTTCCACTTGGGATGGTGCAACTCTCATATAGAGAAATATTACCGGAGTGGCAACTATCATCAAATCAGGGCTATTAATCAGTCCCAGACCCAAAATTAGTTGCCTCCCATTTCCCACTTCTTTGTTCCTTGATTGTCACGTTATGCTTTACCTATTTTCTTGCAGTGTTTTAGTGATCCAACAAGGTTTTTATCTTTTTTTACCATGAATCTTAGTTTATTACCCCATGGTACAGCAGATTTAAAAGTATTTTTAGAACCTGATTTGTACTTAAAATCTTGCTGTCCATTAAATCTGTCTAGACTAAGAACAACGGTAGCTTCTTCTAAATAATCCAAACCACCTAACCGGACTGAGCCAATCCAAAAAGGGCTTTTCAAATATCCCCATTAACACAAGCCTGTAGCTTTATTGTGTTGCTGTATTGAACAATTTTCTCCAGGAAAAAACTGAATTCTTTTTCTGTGGCCCACAGAAACAAAGAGAAATTGTCATCAGATACATTCAGACTCTCTCTTATCAGGTTAACAATTTCAGGCTAAACCAGACTCAGACCTGGACTTTAACAGCAACATGAACTCAGTAACATCAGCAGCCTTCTACCATCTAAAAACATCCACAATCAGAGGAATAGGAATAGGAATAAACCAGACCTGGAAAGAAGCAAGACTGATCCATGCATAGTCTCTAGCTGGTTAGACTACTGTAACAGTAGGAAATAGGACCACATCAGTCCAGTTCTCAGGTCTCTGCTCTGGCTTCCTGTAGCTCAGAGAACAGACTCTAAAACAGCTCTGATGTGTTCAAGTCTCTTCATGGTCTAAAGTTCATCTCTGACGTGTTAGAGAGAACCTCTGAGAACCTCAGGTTCTGGTCTCCTGCTGGTGTCCAGACTCAGAACCAAACCAGGAAAGTTTCAGCTTTCTGATCCTGAAATCTGGATCAGTCTTCCTGAAGAGGTGAGACATGAATCAACTCTGAAAAAGTTTGAATCCAGAGTAAAAATGGATCTGTTTAACAGTGCATATGAAAACTGAAGACATTTTATTTGCATCGTCACTTTCAATCACTTTAATTTACTTTTCAATAATTTTCTTTCCCTTTGTTCGTTCCTTCCTTCCTTGCTTCCTCCCCTCCTTCCTTCCTTCCTTAATCAACTTCCTTCCTTAATCAACACTTTAAGGCTTCTTGCATGGTCACAACAGGAGTTTGCATCCAAATTCAATGTGTTCTTTTGGTTTGATTTGCTGGGAAAGTTTTTGTAAAATTAGGTTCTGGATTAATTCATTGGATTAATGTGGAATCTAACTGAATGGATTTGATTAAATTAATATTCTATTAGAAATGTCTTCATTTTGATTCTATATTTGAAGAGATTCAGAATGACATTTGTTGTGACTGGGTGGTCAAAAAGCTGAATAGCAATAGATGTCTGTAACTCATAAGTCCTCACACAATTTAATCTTTCTCACTAATGCCATTACAGTAAGTACATACAATATTGCACAATGTTATTGCACAATGTTTGTGTATAACATTGTGCTTCACAAACTGAGGGCAATCCAACAAAAAAGTCAAATCTATTCATATACAAATTTAAAGATAAAGAAATCCCAAAGTGGAATACAGAAAATATTTAAAAAAATACAAACATAACAATGAAATCTAGTCAACAGGCAGTTTCAAAAGATGTGCTTTTAGCCGCTTTTTAAAAGAGATTACAGGGGCTCAGATGTAGGGAGGTCAACTCCAGCCTCAGAGACAGAGAACATTCTACACAGTTCCACATCCTAATGTAATTATACCCTCTAAGACCTGACCAGACTGTAAGGAAGAGTTCATTACAGCAAGCATAAAGGCACCAATGCAGTGAAAGACATTTTTGAGTCGATTTGTAGGGTGAGTAATCAAGAGAGCAGGATGGATCTTACTACGCCTAATAATCTGACCAGCTCAGATAAAGAAACAGGTAAGAAAAACTAAAATCAAAGGCCGAGCTGGACTGGGACCAGACATTGAATAACCATAGAGGTGTTTAAGTCCTCTTTAAAAACTCATTTATTTGACATGGCTTTTAACATTTAAATTATGTTCGGTTTTTATGTGTATTTTAACCAGTACAGCACTTTGGTTATTTTAAATGTGCTCTATAAATAAAGCTTGACTTGACTTGACCAGAGGGAGAAATATTCATCCTTTCATCACTGACTCGTTCAATAAAGTAATGAGCCACTATCCTCAATTGAGAAAGCAGGACTTGTAGTATCTATCAATAATTGAGATTTCCTTTGCCATTTGACACCAGGTTTAACTAAATCCAGCCCCTCATATCTGTAACTGCATCAGTAAAGTTAACTAAAGTCTTTTAAGTGAGGCAAAAGAACGGGAAAAACAGGTTTTCCTCACAAACGCTCAACTGGAATATTTCATAGAGGAGGGGGAAGATGAAAATGAAAACACACCTAATCGTCAATCACTATTGACAAGTCCTCACCCGGTGAAGGACCTGGAGAGACTGATCCCACTTGAAGTCGGGGATGCTGTCTGCAGATCAGTTTGTACTTCACAAACGCTGAACTACTTTGGCCAGCGAGGGAAGGGAAACCGGTTCAAACTGATGAAAAACAGCATGTGAAGGAGGACCGGTGAGATCAAAACGACAGCCTGCAGAAGAGAGGGCGGGCGGCCTGAGAGACGAAAGCTTTTCAATAAAAAACTGAGAAAAACTGTCACAGACAACTGGAGAGTTATCACAAGGACTTACATGGGAGCTGAGAATGTTATCATGTGACTATCACATGAGACCAGACTGGAAAAACATTCCACTTTAGCGCTTCAATATGAAATCGATCAGGGGATTAGAAACCAAGAATGGTTCAAAACATAAAGACCTGGACGACTCTACATCTATCTTCTATATTCAGACAAAACTGAGCTTGTTGTCTTTGGACATGAACACATAAGGATGAAACTATCTAGTTAAATTGTTATTTTCTACAGCATTTCCTCATTGAATTTGTTTGATGGAGCTAATCCTCACAGCTGGCTCAGGTTCTGGCTTTAATGTCCATGCACATACAACATTCTTGGTATTAACGTTAGTTTCTCTTTCTACTTTGGCAATGCGTCTTCTTTAAAAAAAAAAACACAACTTAATAATTGGATAAATTTGGAATCAATTGAATATGATTTGGCTGGATTATGGTTGTATTGGAATGAACTGGATTCTAACTGGCTTGAAATTGACTGTGGCTTAGAAGTGTATTGAGATTTTATTTTTTGTGTTTTAGCACCATGCGAATAAAACCAAAATTGAACTGAACTATTTAGGATACTTTCCCCAAGAGACATTATATAACATATAGACATGCAAACGTGACGCCTCCAATGCAAAAAACCTAACAGAGGTTATTTGAACTTTCTGACCCTTTTAAAAAATGTTTAGAATATGCTTATTCATGACTGATTGCTCTATTTATGAAAAGTCCTTCCTTAAAATAAAACATACAGAACAATTGATGACTATATTACGGATAAGCCAGAAAATATGCAAATGAAGCTATTTTATGATCAGTTACTACTAATAACAAACAGAGCTTTGACAGTTTGGATGTTTTTTTTGTTTTTTTTTGCCAACTGAGATAAGCAAATAACCTTCCCATTCATTTTCAAAGCCAGTGAAAGCCATCATTGTGCTGAAGCCCTGATGGCAATTCTGCTGGGTTTGTGCCCCCCCCCTTTCAGTTTACAGTAGAATCAGCCGGCACGGGCTGATTCAGCACCACGGACAGCTGCAGGGCAATGCAAACACACGTTTACCAGAAATTCTCCCATTTTGTATCCTAATCAGTAGTTCAGAGTTTTTTTTTTTTTAAAGGATGACAAAATTTTGCATAGAATCAACAGTTCTGCTCAATCTGAAACACAAGAAACATCTATTTGTCACGTCTAGTGTCTCGTCTCGTCTTGATTACCTATTGTGTACACCTGGGGTTTCCCTCCCTCTTGTGTTTAAATAGTCCTCGTTTCCCCTTGTCTTGGGCGAGTGCGTTTTCGTCTCTTGTCTGTTTCGTCACCCCCACGCCAGGTTTGTTTTCGTCATAGTTCTGCCATAGTCACAGTTTTGTCACAGTCTTGTTAATCTTTATTTTGTTACTTTGTCATAGTTTTGCCACAGTCTTGTTTGCTTTGCTTTGATACTTTGCTCACAGTTTTCCACAGCTTTGCTTTGCACTTTGTCTGGACTCTGGTCTTTTGTTTCAATAAACCTTGTCTCCCCCTCATCTCCGCAACTGAGTCCTCCCTTCAAGACCCCCCACATGACACTATTTTGTTTTCAACGCTGCTTATCTCCTTGTAGTAAATGTAATACTGTAGTTTTTAATCACACCTATCATGAATCTGTAATAAAAAATCAACAAACTTAAACCACGAGGTGGTTCAGGTGCTTTTCAGTTAAACAGTTTTCTAAATATGAACTGAATATATCATTACATTGTTTTCATAAATGGGACAAATATATATGCAACACTATCAACCCTTAAATAGTAAATGCATATTGCAGAGTCACACATCAGTTTACAAAGCAACTACAATGTGATCACACCTCCATTCCTCACTCCAACACAAAGCCTGCTTAATCAGGAGGGTCACAGGTGGTTCATTATGTGGAGCATGAAGGTGTCACTCCTATTAAACACGAGTCCCTTCAGCGGAGTGGAAAATGATCACACCACTGGGACTGGAGGTGTTGATGATGCAGAATAAACAAAAAATACACATTAGACCGCTTTGAAAACCACGTCCACCGCAAACACAAAGAGGGGATGGAAGATGGGGAATGTGTATTTATCTCTCTGTCTCTCTTTCTATCTTTCTTTGTATAGAACATCTGTGCAGAGATTATTAAATCCATATTAACACACACACACACACACACACACACACATATATATATATATATATATATATTAGGGATGTCAAATAAATAAAAATTTTAATCTAATTTATTACAAGGCTTCTTGAATTAATTTAGATGAATCACAATCCTAAATATTATTGACATTGAAAATTCAAGTTTTCTGTGCACTGTTTTTTTAGAACAGAAAGATATAACATTTAGTCTTTATTAATGACAAATCCCCAAAAATAATTTAATTCTCAACAATTTTGGCAATTTAGCCATTGCTTCTTTTTTTACAGCAAATACAGGATAGGTGAATGGAATGTTTTTCGTTTTAAAAACACAACTCCACTTTCAAACAATTACATCTGGTCCTTTTATCTTTTATCTATTCATCTTTTAGCCAGTTGCCTAGGCAAACTAACCATTTTTTCTGAATGTAAAGCGGACCCACTACTGCACATTCATGTTTAAATCAAATACATTTGACTTTTGGCCTTGTGTTTCTGGAAATGCTTTCAAGTTTGCATCAGCCTGAAGCATTTCTCCATTTTCCTTGACCGTGGATTCCCTGGTTTCCATCGTATCTCAGAGGGAGCAGAAAAATGTTTTACACTTCTCCCTTAACTGGAAGGCATCACACAGCCCAGTAGAAACAATCTGTCACCAGCACACAAAGGGCCACTCGCACGGCAACAACAAGCAGACAATAATTTTTTTTTTATAAGTGAACCGGGTCAGAGCTCGACATTTGCGATATCTAAGCCAATCATCTCTCATTCAGTTAAACTCCCAACTCTGATCCCCCGCAGAGGAGCTGGAAAGGTATGATGGGAGAAAGATTTTTGGGTTTCCCTGTTAGATCTGCTGTCTGCACAACCAAACATTAAGTAAGTGGAATGGACGATTGGCTTTTGAATGTGTTTGCTCACCCATTGACAGAAACATTTTAAGTATTTTAAGGAAGTTTTTCCTTGCCTGTGTCGCCTAGTGCTTGCTCATGGTGGGAATTGTTGGGTTTCTGTAATTAACTTCAGAGTAGGGTCTGACCTGCTCTGTTTGGAAAGCTGTGAGACAACTGTTGTTGTGATGTGGCGCTATATAAATACAATTGAATTGAATTGAATATTTCTTGAATTCCATAAAATGTTCTTGTGTATTTCAACAAAGTGAATAGGTGGATGAACTCATGTCTATGATTTATTGCCAGTGACAGAAAAGTGAACCAGACAAAGAAGAAGAGTATTTAAGAATGACAACGATGGCCCTGATGTGTTTACGGCTGCTTTAGATAGAGCATCAAAGATTTGACATGATCCAACATACACCAACGTTCTCCAGTTGCTATTGTAGATTTTTTTTATCTATGAAAGTGCAACTGGTGGCAGACTGACTCAGAGGTTATCAGATTATGATGATATCATTTCCTCCATCTTACTGTGCTCCCCTCAGGATCTGTGTGGATAAGAACATCTAGGTTAGGTCCCTCAGGAGGTTCTGTACTCTGACTTCAAGCACACTTCCACCTCGTTCCATCCGATGACAAGAAGTCTTGATGTGGTGTGTGTGATTGTGGAGAGAAAGCTTCCTCCTGGGGGGAAATGCACACTCCTTTTTATTTCGACCTGCCTCTCAGTTATGAAACTTTATGTTGATTCCTTTTTTTCTTTAGTTAGAGGTTGTTAATATGGTGCAACCAGGCAGGTTGAAATTTATTTTGAATTATCCATATTTCAAAGTTGGAAAATGTGCCCTTATCAATAATGAGATTTTTTTTTATAAAAACAAGACAATATCTAAATGTAAAGAAGTATTTTTTAAGTTGTCATTTGTATCTGGTTTTGTTATATTTGCATGTTTATGTCTAAAAAAGTCAAAACCAACTGCCATTCATTGCAGATAATCAATTTTGAATGGATTGGATTAAAACCTTAATTTTCAGTGTCCGTAGTCAAAAACGATCCTTAACTACATAATTACAAAGTCTGTCAATAAAAAAACAGTGCAGAGTTCCATGTTCTTCTTCACTAAGAGGAATTACAGGACACTAACTCTTATAAATGATAACATCCCTGTATCATTGTAGAAACTAGACGTAAACAGTAATGGTTGTAGGAGAAAAGCTAATGCTAACAATACTTGTAGGTATATGGAGGGAAATTTAAAAAACAAAAATCAATTAATTAAATCTACCCCATTATTAAAGGATTATAGCAGTCACCTCACAAAGTCTGTAAAAATGCTAAATTTGTCTGTAATGAAAGGAGGATAAGGCCTGTGAAGCCAGCTAAATGCCCAAATCTCTTGGAATTTTCTTCAAAACCCGTAAACCCAATTTATCCCAACATTTAAAAAAAATCAGAGCACTCCTGCTCGTAAAGCATGTTACGGACGAATAGCAAGTTGTTAAGTCAGACATTTTCATTGGACGGAATCCTAAAGCTGCCTATAAAGTCTGGAAGCAGGTTATTTAGAAGTGGCTGCCATATAACTCTGGGCCCGCTTCCAGTAAATCAGCCTTTTCCTGCATTCAGGACACTTTAGCAACTTCCTTAAATTGTCAAAACTAGACATTAGCGCTCAAAATAGACTCAGCAACTCCCAATGACTGAGAGTTGTGGAGAAACTGGGTCCCCCCGAAAAGCACAAGTCTGCCAACATCACAAAGCGTCTCATGCTTCCTGTTTCTGCCCACGGGCGGGGAGAATTCTGTTGCTATGGTAACTGACTGTACTTCCCCATAAAACCCGTCATTAAAAGCAGTAGATAGCTGTGAAAAATTAAATATTATGACCCAATCAGTGGTTCCACATGCAGACAAAAGGATCTGACAGCCCCCCCCCCCAAAAAAATAAACAAACCAAAACCATTTGTGATGACGTGCAATTGGTCAATGTGAGGGAACGTCTGAAGCAGTTCATGAATAAATCCCATCTGAAGTACTGAAAGCTCTTTGAGTAAACTAGCCTTTTCTCATGCACTGCTTTTCTTCATTTTGAAAGTTTCAAAATGTGGGCACGGGCGCCAATACATTGTTCAGATATCGTTATGGTTTAGTAAGCAGAGTCTGAGTAGTGAGCCCTTTTTAAGACTCTATTACAGCGGAAACACTACTAACAAAGATGCAAAATAATGAAAAACAGGCCTAAGTTGTGTCTTTAAGTTGTTCTTGCTCCCTCTATATGGATAAAAAGACATTAGCAATGGTTTTGAGTGGTTTAATTAATGTGAATCCTCCTTAAAATCAACATAAATTAACATAATAGCTAAAGAATAAACTAAATCCACTAAATTACCATTAACTTTGATTCTCCTGCCTTATTTTGCTTACATGAGCCCAGTTAAGTCAGTTGACCTACAAGAAGCTATAAATTCTTTATTCATTTTGAGAATACAACTATTTTCTCTTTGGCAATTTTGACTTTACATGCTTTCATTCTGTTTATGTCACACCTCGCTGGAGTTCTGTTAAAATGAAATACTTCCTTGTTGATAGGAAATGGTGATCTTTACAATGGAGATCGATCTGAATGATCTTTAGATGGCCACACCCCCCCCCCCCGTACATCCACCTACACCCCCTTACACCCCCCTACACGCACCCAAACCCACGGCCAAATCCACCAACATTCAACTGATTTATCCAGACTAATTGGACAGAAATCTGCACTCGCATGCA
>CAJRST010018890.1:2014267-2032896 GCA_907169785.1 Menidia menidia | reverse complement strand
TGCATGCGAGTGCAGATTTCTGTCCAATTAGTCTGGATAAATCAGTTAAATGTTGGTGGATTTGGCCCTGGGTTTGGGTGGGTGTAGGGGGGTGTAAGGGAGTGTAGGGGAGTGTAGGAGGGGTGTAGGTGGATGTACGGGGGGGTGTGGCCATCTAAAGATCATTCAGATCAGTCTCCATTGTAAAGATCACCATTTCCTGTCAACAAGGAAGTATTTCATTTTAACAGAACTCCAGCAATGTGTGACATAAACAGAATGAAAGCATGTAAAGTCAAAATTGCCAAAGAGAAAAATAGTTGTATTCTCAAAATGAATAAAGAATTTATTGCTTCTTGTAGGTCAACTGACTTAACTGGGCTCATGTAAGCTAAATAAACCAGGAGAATCAAAGTTATACGGTAATTTAGTGGATTTAGTTTATTCTTTGTTTAGCTATTATGTTCATTTATGTTTGTTTTAAGGAGGATTCACATAAATTAAACCACTCCAGACCATTGCTAATGTCTTTTTATCCATATAGAGGGAGTAAGGACAACTTAAAGACACAACTTAGGCCTGTTTTTCATTATTTTGCATCTTTGTTAGTAGTGTTTCCGCTGTAATAGAGCCTTAAAAAGGGCTCACTACTCAGACTCTGCTGATAAAACCATAACGATATCTGAACAATGTATTGGAGCCAGTGCCCACATTTTGAAACTTTCAAAATAAAAAAAAACAAGTGAGTGCATGAGAAAAGGCTAGTTTACTCAAAGAGCTCTCAGTACTTCAGATGGGATTTATTCATGAAGTGCTTGGCATTGACCAATTGCACGTCATCACAAATGGTTTTGGTTTGTTTATTTTTTTTGGGGGGGGGCTGTCAGATCCTTTTGTCTGCATGTGGAACCACTGATTGGGTCATGATATTTAATTCTTCATAGCTATCTACTGCTTTCAATGACGGGTTTTATGGGGAAGTACAGTCAGTTACCATGGCAACAGAATTCTCCCCGCCCGTGGGCAGAAACAGGAAGCAGGAGACGCTTTGTGATGTTGGCAGACTTGTGCTTTTCGGGGGGACCCAGTTTCTCCACAACTCTCTGTCATTGGGAGTTGCCGAGTCTATTTTGAGCGCTAATGTCTAGTTTTGACAATTTAAGGAAGTTGCAAAAGTGTCCTGAATGCAGGAAAAGGCTGATTTACTGGAAGCGAGCCCAGAGTTATATGGCAGCCACTTCTAAATAACCTGCTTCCAGACTTTATAGGCAGCTTTAGGATTCCGTCCAATGAAAATGTCTGACTTAACAACTTGCTATTCGTCCGTAACATGCTTTACGAGCAGGAGTGCTCGGATTTTTTTAAAATGTTGGGATAAATTGGGTTTACGGGTTTTGAAGAAAATACCAAGAGATTTGGGCATTTAGCTGGCTTCACAGGCCTTATCCTCCTTTCATTACAGACAAATTTAGCATTTTTATAGACTTGGTGAGGTGACTGCTATAATCCTTTAATAATGGGGTAGATTTAATTAATTGATTCTTGATGTTTAAATTTCCCTCCATGTACCTATAAGTATTGTTACTTTAGTTTTTCTCCTACAACCATTACTGCTTAAGTCTAGCTCCTACAATGATACAGGGATATTATTATTTATAAGAGTTGGTATCCTTTAATTCCTCTTAGTGAAGAGGAACATGGAACTCCGCACTGTTTGTTTTTTGACAGACTTTGTAATTATGTAGTTAAGGATCTTTTTTGACTACGGACTCTGAAAATGAAGGTTTTGATCAATCTAAGGAAGGAGTAACCCATTCAAAATTGATGATCTGCAATGAATGGCAGTTGGTTTAGACGTTTTTTTAGACATAAACATGCATATATTACAAAACCAGATACAAATGACAACTTAAAAAATACTTCTTTACAGTTTGCTATTGTTTTGTTGTTATAAAAAAAAATCTCTTTATAGATAAGAGCACATTTTCCAACTTTGGAATATGGATAATTCAAAATAAATTTCAACCCGCCTGGTTGCACCATATTAAAAACCTCTAACTAAAGAAAAAATGCATCATCAGAAAGTTTCATAACTGAGAGGCAGGTCGAAATAAAAAAGGAGTGTGCATTTCCCCCCAGGAGGAAGCTTTCTCTCCACAATCACACACACCACATCAAGACTTCTTGTCATCGGATAGAACGAGGTGGAAGTGTGCTTGAAGTCAGACTACAGAACCTCCTGTGGGACCTAACCTAGATGTTCTTATCCACACAGATCCTGAGGGGAGCACAGTAAGATGGAGGAAATGATATCATCATAATCTGCTAACCTCTGAGTCAGTCTGCCACCAGTTGCACTTTCATAGATAAAAAAAATCTACAATAGCAACTGGAGAACGTGGGTGTATGTTGGATCATGTCAAATCTTTGATGCTCTATCTAAAGCAGCCGTAAACACATCTGGGCCATTGTTGTCATTCTTAAATACTCTTCTTCTTTGTCAGGTTCACTTTTCTGTCACTGGCATAAATCATAGACATGAGTTCATCCACCTATTCACTTTGTTCTAATACACAAGAACATTTTATGGAATTCAAGAAATATTCAATTCAATTCAATTTTATTTATATAGCCCCACATCACAACAACAGTTGTCTCACAGCGCTTTCCAAACAGAGCAGGTCAGATCCTACTCTGAAGTTAATTACAGAAACCCAACAATTCCCACCATGAGCAAGCACTAGGCGACACAGGCAAGGAAAAACTTCCTTAAAATACTTCAAATGTTTCTGTCAATGGGTGAGCAAACACATTCAAAAGCCAATCGTCCATTCCACTTACTTAATGTTGGGTTGTGTAGACAGCAGATCCAACAGGGAAACCCAAAAATCTTTCTCCCATCATCCCTTTCCAGCTCCTCTGCGGGGGATCAGAGTTGGGAGTTTAACGCAAAGAAAAATGACTGAATGAGAGATGCTTGGCTTAGATATCGCAAATGTCGAGCTCTAAATGCTTATTGTTTGCTTGTTGCTGCTTTTCGAGTGGCCCTTTGTGTGCTGGTGACAGATGGTTTTGTACTGGGCTGTGTGATGCCTTCCAGTTAAGGGAGAAGTGTAAAACATTGTTCTGGTTCCCTCTGAGTTACGATGGAAACCAGGGAATCCACTGTATGGAGAAAAGCTTCAGGCTGATGCAAACCTGAAAACATTTCCAGAAACACAAGGCCAAAAGTCAAATGTATTTGATTTAAACATGAATGTGCAGTAGTGGGTCCGCTTTACATTCGGAAAAAACGATTAGTTTGCCTAGGCAACTGGCTAAAAGATGAATAGATAAAAGGTAAAAGTTGAAACTGGAGTTGTTTGAAAGTGGAGTTGTGTTTTTAAAACGAAAAACATTCCATTCACCTATCCTGTATTTGCTCGGGGAAAAAAAAAGGCTAAATTTGTTGAGAATTACATTTTTGGGGGGGATTTGTCATTAATAAACACTAAATGTAATATCTTTCTGTTCTGAAAACAGTACACAGAAAACGTGAATTTTCAATTAATTCAAGAAACCTTGTAATTAATTAGATTAAAATTTGTATTTGTTTGATAGGGTTAGGGTTAGGGTTAGGGTTAGGGTTATAGGGCTAGGGTTTTATATATATATATGTGTGTGTATGTGTGTATGTGTGTGTGTCTCAATATGGATAAAAAATCTCTGCACTAAAGTTTATACATAGAAAGATAGAAAGAGAGAGATAAATAAACACTCTGAATCTTCCATCACCTCTTTGTGTTTGCGGTGGACGTGGTTTTCAAAGCGGTCTAATGTGTATTTTTGTTTTATTCTGCATCATCAACACCTCCAGTCCCAGTGGTGTGATCATTTTCCACTCCGCTGAAGGGACTCGTGTTTAATAGGAGTGACACCTTCATGCTCCACATAATGAACCACCTGTGACCCCCCTGAGTTAAGCAGTCTTTGTGTTGGAGTGAGGAGTGGAAGTGTGATTACATTGTAGTTGCTTTGTAAACTGATGTGTGACTCTGCAATACCCATTTAATATTTAAGGTTTGATAGTGTTGCATATACTTTTGTCCCTATTATGAAAACAATGTAATGATATATTAAATTCCTATTTAGAATACAGTTTAACTGAAAAAGCACCTGAACCACCTTTTTTGTTTGTTTGTTGATTTTTTATTTCTGATTCATGATAGGTGTGATTCAAAACTACAGTATTACATTTACTACAAGGAGATAAGCAGCGTTGACAACAAATAGCTGTTTCTTGCGTTTCAGATTGAGCAGAATGAGAAGTGTTGATTCTCTGCACAATTTTGTCTGCATTTCAAGAAAAATAAACTATGATTAGGGTACAAAATGGGAGAATTTCTGGGAAACGTGTGTTTGCATTGCCCCTGCAGCTGTCCATGGTGCTGAATCAGCCCGTGCCGGCTGATTCTACTGTAAACTGAAAGGGGGGGGGGGGGATCACCATCAGGGCTTCGTCACAATGATGGCTTTCACTGGGTTTGAAAATGAATGTGACGGTTATTTGCTTATCTCAGTTGGCAAAAAAAAAATTTCATCCAAACTGTCAAAGCTCTGTTTGTTATTAGTAGTAACTGATCATAAAATAGCTTCATTTGCATATTTTCTGGCTTATCCGTTATATAGTCATCAATTTTTCTGTACGTTTCATTTTAAGGAACTTTTCGTAAATAGAGCAACCAGTCACAAATTAGCATATTCTAAAATATTTTAAAAAGGGTTAGAAAGTTAAAATAACCTCTGTAAGGGCCCAAACATACCTCATTAGGCTTTCTGCATTGGAGGCGTCACGTTTACATGTCTATATGTTATATAATGTACTCTATGTCTCTTAATATCCTAAATACTTCAGTTCAATTTTGGTTTTATTTGGACGGTGCTAAAACACAAAAACTATCATCTCAATGCACTCTCCAATTCATTCCAATACAATCATAATCCAGCCAAATCGTATAAAACTAATTCCCAATGTATTCAATTATTAAGCTTTTCTTTTTTTTAAGAAGAAGACGCATTGCCAAAGTAACCAGCATATGTGTCAAAGGACAAAAAACAGGGTACAAAAACACTATGACACAAGGCCTGGGATACCTGCAGAGAAAGAGGAACAAACGTTAACACACCTGAGCCAGCTTTGAGGATTAGCTTGATCAAGCAAATTCAATGAGGAAATGCTGTAGAAAATAACTATTTAACTAGATAGTTTCGTCCTTATGTGTTCATGTCCAAAGACAACAAGCTCAGTTTTGTCTGAATATAGAGGATAGATGTACAGTCGTCCAGGTCTTTATGTTTTGAACCATTCTTGATTTCTAATCACTTTCATATTGAAGCGCTGTTACGGCTGCTAGAGTGGAATGTTTTTCCAGTCTGGTCTCATTTGATAGTCACATGATTAGAAAGGAAAGTTAGAAAGTCACATTTTCAACTCCCTTGTAAGTCCTTGTGATAACTCTCCAGTTGTCTGTGACACTTTTTCTCAGTTTTTTATTGAAAACATTTCGTCTCTCAGGCCGCCCGCCCTCTCTTCTGCAGCTTTGATCTCACCGGTCCTCCTTCACATGCTGTTTTTCATCAGTTTGAACCGGTTTCCCTTCCCTCGCTGGCCAAAGTAGTTCAGCGTTTGTAAAGTACAAACCGATCTGCAGACAGCATCCCCGACTTCAAGTGGGATCACTCTCTCCAGGTCCTTCATCGGGTGAGGACTTGTCAATAGTGATTGAGGATTAGGTGTGTTGTCATTCCATTTTCATCTTCCCCCTCCTCTATGAAATATTCCAGTTGATCGTTTGTGAGGAAAACCTGGTTTTCCCGTTCTTTTGCCTCACTTAAAAGACTTTAGTTTACTTTACTGATGCAGTTACAGATATGAGGGGCTTTAGTTAAACCTGGTGTCAAATGGCAAAGGAAATCTCAATTATTGATACGGATACTACAATTCCTGCTTTCTCATGAGGATAGCGGTTCATTACTTTATTGAACGAGTCAGTGATGAAAGGATGAATATTTCTCCCTCTGGTCAAGTCAAGTCAAGCTTTATTTATAGAGCACATTTAAAATAACCAAAGTTGCCAAAGTCCTGTACAGGTTAAAATACACATAAAAACCGAACATAATTTAAATGTTAAAAGCCATGTCAAATAAATGAGTTTTTAAAGAGGATTTAAACACCTCTATGGTTATTCAATGTCTGTTCCCAGTCCAGCTCGGCCTGTGATTTTAGTTTTCTCTTCTTACCTGTTTCTTTATCTGAGCTGGTCAGATTAGTGAGCTGAGTAAGATCCATCCTGCTCTCTTGATTAGTCACCCTACAAATCGACTCAAAAATGTCTTTCACTGCATTGGTGCCTTTATGCTTGCTGTAATGAACTCTTCCTTGCAGTCTGGTCAGGTCTTAGATGGTATAATTACATTATGATGTGGAACTGTGTTGTAAAATTTTCTCTGTCTTTGAGGCTGGAGTTGACCTCCCACTCCCTGGAGCTCCCTACATCTGAGCCCCTGTAATCTTTTTTAAAAAGCGGCTAAAAGCACATCTTTTGAAACTGCCTGTTGACTACATTTCATTGTTATGTTTGTATTTTTTCATATTTTCTGTATTTCCCTTTGGGTTTTTGTCACGTCTGGGGGAATGTCTGGTGTGTTGTCATGTGTTGATTACCTATTGTGTTCACCTGGGGTTCCCCTCCCTCATGTGTTTAAATAGTCCTCGTTTCCCATGTCCTGTGCCAGTGCGTTTTCGTTTTCTCGTCATTTTTCGTCTTTCTGTTTTCGTCACCCCTTGCCACGTAAGGTTTTGATTTTTGCACTTTGCCATAGCCATGTTTTTGTCGCAGCCATCTTTTGTCACAGTCATGTAATCTTGCTTTGATCCTTTGCCCACAGTCTTGTTAACTTTATTGCTTTTGCCATAGCCTTGTTTACTCTCACTTTGATACTTTGCCACAGTTTTGTTAATCTTGCTTTGCTACTTCGTCCATAGTTTTCTCACAGCCTTGTTTTTTAACCATGTCTGCCATCCACTCCTTTTGAGTGTGTTTTTGTTAAAATAAACCCTTTTCACCAATCTCCGCATCTGAGTCCTCCCCTAAGATCCACCCGTTCTGACAGTTTTCTTTATCTTTAAAGTTATATATGAATAGATTTTACTTTTTTGTTGGATTGCCCTCAGTTTGTGAAGCACAATGTTGTACACAAACATTGTGCAATAACATTGTGAAATTTTGTTGCACACTTTTGTGCAATATTGTATGTCCTAACTGTAATGGCATTAGTGAGAGAGATTAAATTGTGTGAGGACTTATGAGTTACAAACATCTATTGCAATTCAGCTTTTTGACCACCCAGTCACAACAGATGTCGTTCAGAATCTCTTCAAATATAGAATAAAAATGAAGACATTTCTAATAGAATATTAATTTAATCAAATCTATTCAGTTAGATTCCACATTAGTCCAATTAATTAATGCAGAACCTAATTTTTAATAAAACTTTCCCAGCAAATCAAACCAAAAGATCACATTGGATTGGGATGCAGAGTCCTGATGTGACCATGCAAGAAGCCTCCATCAGAAGCAATCTAATATTGTAGTGTTGGTTAAGGAAGGAAGGAAGGAAGGAGGGAAGATTAAGTAAGGAAGGAAGGAAGGAAGGAAGGATGGAACAAAGGAGGGAAAGAAAATTATTGAAAAGTAAATAAAGTGATTGAAAGTGACGATGCAAATAAAATGTCTTCAGTTTTCATATGCACTGTTAAACAGACCCATTTTTACTCTGGATTCAAACTTTTTCAGAGTTGATTCATGTCTCACCTCTTCAGGAAGACTGATCCAGATTTTAGGAGCAGAAAACTGAAACTTTCCTGGTTTGGTTCTGACTCTGGACACCAGCAGGAGACCAGAACCTGAGGTTCTCAGAAGTTCTCTCTAACATGTCAGAGATGGAAATTAGACCATGGAGAGACTTGAACACATCAGAGCTGTTTTAGAGTTTATTCTCCGAGCTACAGGAAGCCAGAGCAGAGCCCTGAGAACTGGACTAATGTGGTGGTATTTCCTACTGTTACAGTAGTCTAACCAGCTAGAGACTATGCATGGATCAGTCTTTCCAGGTCTGGTTTAGACTCTATTCCTCTGATTGTGGATGTTTTTAGATGGTAGAAGGCTGCTGATGTTACTGAGTCCATGTTGCTGTTAAAGTCCAGGTCTGAGTCTGGTTTAGCCTGATATTCTTAACCTGGTTAGAGAGAGTCTGAATGTATCTGATGACAATTTCTCTTTGTTTCGGTGGGCCACAGAAAAAGAATTCAGTTTTGTCCTGGAGAAAATTGTTCAATACAGCAACACAATAAAGCTACAGGCCTGTGTTAATGGGAATATTTGAAAAGTCCTTTTTGGATTGGCTCAGTCCGGTTAGGTGGTTTGGATTATTTAGAAGAAGCTACTGATGTTCTTAGTCTAGAGAGATTAAATGGACAGCAAGATTTTAAGTACAAATCAGGTTCTAAAAATACTTTTAAATCTGCTGTACCATGGGGTAATAAACTAAGATTTATGGGAAAAAGATAAAAACCTTGTTTGATCACTAAAACACTGCCAGAAAATAGGTAAAGCATAACGTGACAATCAAAGAACAAAGAAATTGGAAATGGGAGGCAAACGCAGATGACACAAACACACAATATAGGCTGGCAGACAACTGTCAGATGGATGATCTGTCTGAGGGCAAAGAAAAGACGGAAAACTGAAAACTTTTGATCACCCAAACCAGAGACGTTTCCATTTGGGTGAGAAAAACTGAGTCAGATATTCCAAAAAGCTCAAACTAATTTTGGGTCTGGGACTGATTAATAGCCCTGATTTAATGATAGTTGCCACTCAGGTAATATTTCTATATATGAGAGTTGCACCATCCCGAGTGGAAAGATATTACCCATAATGCAACGGTTGATTTATCTCCTGTAAGCGAAGGTGACCCTCATCTTTCTGGCCTTTACAGTTTTGTCCAGAGAGTGCAGTCAGGTCAACAGGCTAGAATCCTCTGAGTCTCCCAGTGGCAAGCCACATTCTCATATTCCAACCCATTTAAAATGTTTTCAATGTGGTTTAGGCCTAATTCCTGTTAGACATGCAAAAAAGCTTCATTTGAAAGGGCAGTAGATTTGCCTCCCCTCACAATTCCCTCAGTCTAGCCCAGGTTGTGTGGTGGAAAGATGACACAAGTCTGACATTATTATTTATTGAGCCATGGTTCTGCTCGAGGTTTCTGCCTGTTAAAAGGAAGTTTTTCCTTGCCTGTGTCACCTAGTGCTTGCTCATGGTGGGAATTGTTGGGTTTCTGTAATTAACTTCAGAGTAGGGTCTGACTTGCTATGTCTGGAAAGCGCTGTGAGACAACTGTTGTTGTGATGTGGCGCTATATAAATAAAATTGAATTGAATTTAATTGAATTGAATTTAGCTAAATTAAACTCTGGTGATGCATTCATTTTAGTGTCGTTAATGCTGTCTAAACCAGTGTTTTTCAACCCCTGGTCCTCGGTACACTAGTGTGCCGTAGAAAATCATCCTATTTCACCTCATTGGTCTAAAAAGATTTTTTGATAAGGAATTAATAATCTGGAAATAATATTCCATTTCTGAGTGTGTGTGCTGTTCTAGTGACTGGTGGAGTAATCATGTAATAATTCCTTAGGACTAGATTTTGTATATAATTTTGTATATTGAAGTGGACATGTTAAGAGCAATTTGAAAGAAGAAATATAAAATATGATAAAAATAAATTTTTGTGTTTATTATATTCCTATTCAAGACACTTAAGATAAGATAAGAATAACTATAGTGTTACTATAGGCGGCTACAGGTTTGTTTAACATTTTTGGTTGGTGGTGTGTCTCGTGATTTTTTTTAATGAAAAAATGTACCTTGGCTCAAAAAAGGTTGAAAAACACTGGTCTAGATAACAGTCTCTCCATACTTAACCTCCTGAGACCCGAGCTTTTATTTGGCATGCATTTTAGCTTTTTTTTTAAAGATATATGAGATACATATTTAATTAAATGTTTTTACAATTTTGTTCTGACAGTCCCATTGACTCATTTACAGTTTTTCTATTACACAATAAGAACATGATTGGATGGAAATGTATAAAACCATTTTACTTTAGATTTCAAACAGTGTCTGATAGCATCTGCTATGAGGCCAAGAGGTCAAAGCTGAAAGAAAAAAAGAAGTATCATGGTAAAGAGAGACAAAAATGCAACGTCCTCTTATGAGGACACAGGGTCTCAGGAGGTTAATCCAACAGTTTTAACAGGATTCTGCACTGCCTCCTTTAGCTCCTGGAATATATTTGACTCTGGGGGCTGGGGTCTCTAATGCCTAAACGTGGGGCGTTATCTGAGCTGGGGGCTGTCCATCTGGAGTGAAAGATTTTTCTCTGGAGGCTGAAAACGATGCAGCTAACCCACTGGCAGAGGCTCTCACCTCTGACAGCTATGTCGGACATTAGGCCACATCCGTGACTAAATCCATGTCATTATCAGAACTGCAAAAAAAAAAAGAAAGAAAAACGAGAGATAAAGACAACAAGCTGGGGAGACCATGCAGAGGGTTGAGTTTTCTATCCTCCCACAAACGTCTGCATATCGTGCCAAACCGGAACGTTCTTAATCCTTTAAAACAAAAGAATCCTTTAGAATGTGACCTGCATTGTCCATAGACTGATCTAGAAAGGGAGAAGCACATATGGAAAAATGATTGAATGTGAATAAATCAACCAAGTCAGATGTCATTTGATGTTTCGCTTTATATAATTTAGTTCATAAGTACCCGTTTCCGAGGTATTTGAGGTAGTCGGATGAAAGATGTGGTTATTCAGCTTAGCCCAGCATTTATTCTAACAGTAAGTAGGTTATACTCACTGGAGCTGTTCTCTTGTAAACATCAGCCAGGTGCAAACTAAAATCACCACTGTTAGAGTCTCCAACCTCAACTGCTAGCCCCAATAGTGAGATCTTAAAAATGGCTGCTGCTGTTTTTAAGCTCATTTGTAAGATTACATAATGTGTCCTCTTCATTATGATCAGCTCTTTATGTGTTTATGTCAAACAAGCTAAAATGTTACCATTGCTTCTTTTTTTCTTCATGCTATCATTCTGTCGCACCATTCCTAACACATAGATGTGAACCAGTTTAAATAAAAGTCAAATTTCCATAACTCTTGCTTTTCTTCTTGTATATTTCCATAACTTTATCGGGACGTGAGGTAGAGCTGTGTGGATTTTCTGCTGATGTTCAGCTGCCCGTGTTGTTGGAATTTACTTTGGGACTTCCAGTGGATGCAGTCCACATTGTTGCTCACTAGAAAAAGTTACTTTTACTTAGTTGATTGTCCTCCTCTTGCTAGTGAAAACTAACTCTGTCAAGCTGAAAGTTAAAGTTGCTCATATTTGCATTGATCAGAAGAGAAAGATGGCTTTTGGTAAGGCTCCATCTTATTAGCTCCTGAAATCAGAACCTCCCATTGGCTCCATTAGTGCGGCAGTTAGAATGCATGTGGGTGGAACTAGGGAGTTGAGCCACTAAAGAAACTTACACAGAGTGGTTTAAAGTCCAAGTCAAACTTTGAACTTAGCTTAATGTAACTGTATGTATGTGTAGTAATACACTAGTAATGAGCAATCATTATTTTTGCGTGCATCTGATCTGTGTCCAATTTTTTGGGATGAATTATTATTCAATCCAATTTCAATAACTAAGACTAGGTTGAAAAAATATGTGACCATCTTGTTAATGAGGGTCAAAATAGCATTTGCCGACTACAGATAAGATGCCCAGAATGCATTGCAGCTTGTCACCCACTAGAAAGCTGGAAAACCAGTGATGGACACGAGATTGAGAGTTTACTGTTTTTTAAAACCTGCCCATGGTTGTAGGTTGTATTCCGGGTCTATGTGTCTATGTGCATTGCTGTAATTCTGCAGTGGTTTGTGGCAATCTTTTTTTTAAGCTAAAACATCAGTCTTTACATGTGTTCATTTTGATTTCCACCCCTGGAATTAGCCAACGAATCAGCCTAATTCCTGCCTCATTTTTGTACAGTTATAAGAAATGTTATGGCCCATTTATTTAGAGTAAAGAAAAGACCAGTAGATTTTCATGTTAAAGTCAAATAATGTGTCTAGTTATTGAGTCGGTCAACAAACAACATCTGCCAGATGCCATTTAACATAAAAAATGGGTTGAGTGTCCACTCTGGAGCCGGGCAGGCTGGGAACCGTTGAACTGACTCAGGAGCTTAGCAATTATGTGGGCAGGCTAACTCCCTTATCTCTAATGAACATTTGCAGGACCTTTTCAAAAGCTTTCATTTTGTTTTTCACAAGAAAGCTGGTTGGTTGGAGGGAGCGGAGGGGTGGTTTGGTCTTTTACATCATCCCTCCTTTTCTTAGCTGCTTTATATAAATACAGTATGTCTTTTTCAGAGGAAAAAGAAGGAAAAGTTGTCCAATCTTACCCATTCTTCTGATGGAAATCATTAGCATCTGAAACATTTTGGATTATTTAATGGCAAAAACTTTAAACAAAAGTGTCATTTTTTCTCTAGTTTTTCTTGGACAAGGCTCTAAAGGGTAAAAATGAAGTAAAAGCCTGCTTTAATTTTTTAAGCAAAATGAAAAATACATATGTTGTTTTCCTGGGAAACCAGGACCTTTCTGCCAGAGGGTTCTGGGTTGGAGTCCCGGGGGAACCAGGACCTTTCTGGGTGGTTCTGCATGTTCTCCTGTGTCTGTGGGTTCTCTCCGGGTTCTCCGGCTTCCTCCCACCCTCCAAAAACCTGCATGTTAGGTTGTTGGGACTCCAAACTGCCCTTAGTGTGAGTGTGTGTGGTTGTTGGTCCTTGTGTGTCTCTGTGTGTCCCTGCGATGGACTGGGGACTTCCAGGATGACCCCGCCTCTCCCCATTGGCTGCTGGGATAGGCAACCCTATTAGGGAATAAGCGGTTACGAGAATGAATGAATGGATGGATGGATGGATGAATGGATGGATGGATGGATGGATGGATGGATGGATGGATGGATGGATGGATGGATGGATGGATGGATGGATGGATGGATGGATGGATGGATGGATGGATGGATGGATAGATGGATGGATGGATGGATGGATGGATGGATGGATGGATGGATGGATGGATGGATGGGTATTGGCTATAAACAAGGTAATTAGTTTGACCAGAAGAGTCTTGAAGATGGAATTGAATACCATTTTTAAGAAAACATATTCTGCTGATCTGTGGTTCAGAATAGGAGTGTGTGCTCAGGTATATGTACAACACATATTGTGACCCTTTATTCATATATTAATTTGATTTTAAATGCCATTTAAATTACTTCCCAAAGGCATTTATTGTAATATCTTGTTGCCACTATGGAGAACATTTTACACGAAAATTACTGGCATCTATTGGACAGAAATTCCAAATACTTGATAGTCAAGAAAACCTGTGTGCGTGTTATAAAGATATATATGACAAAAAAAAAAAAATCATCACAACATTACCAAAAGCTGTTAAACTGACAAAAAAAATTACACTGGAACAACAAAAATGGCTAAATGCAATTTACATCATATTATATATCAAAATGATTAAACACAGCTAGCAGATTCTTGATTCCATCCCTCTTGAAACTTTACACTATACCAAGAAACAAGACTCTTGAGAAGACACTAAACATGAAAAAGGAGAAAAACTTATGACTCCTCTCTTTTGACTGGTTACATCTACGCGTTTTACTAATTATCAGCCAAGTTCATGTGTAGGGATTTTGTCGAAGCCTGACACCACTAAACAAAAGAGTGGAGGATGAGTTATCTGAGACTCTGATTGCTCATATTTGGAGCTGAAGCCAGCATGGGGGCATGGAGAAAGGATTATTTGGATTATTCTTTATTTGGTATGAAGGCATCACAGTCAAACTAAAAGCATGAAACATGAAGACCGTCCTATTGTCAGTGTGTGCTCATGTCAGTGGCCTCTGTGTGAGGGAATATTCCCGTCACCTAACCCTGACTGGCTCTCTGTGGCACCACAGATAGGAAACGACTCCGTTTTTCAGCCTGGAATGTTAACACCCCCGAACAACAGTGAGAGGTCAGGGACGTTAGGTTTCCCTTAGAAACGTTAGGTTCTTCAGTGCTCACAGAGAACAAATGTGGCTTCAATGCATAGACGACTTTCATGGTTAACAGTAACTTATAAACTTAAATTAAGACTTCTCCTATTTATGTGGAATGTTTTCTTTAAAAAACTGCCCTCATTTTTTGCTGAACACTTAGTCCTTGTTGAACAAAATCATAATTACTCAACAAGGCGGGCACGAGGTGGAGACTTTAAACTCCCTCGACCCAGAACAAACTCTCTAAAATCCACAGTGCATTATAGATTATTATTATTTCACTGGAACCAACTGCCAATAACCACACGAAGAGTTCAGAACAGAACAAGCTTCAAAAAGATCCTGTCTTCAGAACTACTGCAAATGATAACATGAACTGACCTGTGTGTATATGTTGTATAGTCTACTCTTGTTTATGTTTTTATCATTTCCTACTGTGATTTTTATTTTTATTTTTTATGATCTGTTTATAATGTAATATAATTTCTTCATGTGAGGACCCTGAGGAAGACTAGTGGCCATTTATTTGGCAGCTAATGGGGATCCTAATAAAACTAAACTAAACTAAACTAAACCCTAAACGGCCGGCTAAATGCTCCCATTTACTCAGTCATCCGCAGGTCAAAGATCAGAGTGATAACGGGTGAGAGGGCAGATGCTTGTTGGAGGGGCTTTCTTTATGGAATGTTTGCTGAAAATAACCTTTTTGGAGAATAAAAAAAACTCTCTAAACTAGACTTTTGGCATATGATGTAAAACAGATCGGGTCAGGGACATTTTTAATGCTGGACACCCATCCATGATTCTTTGAACATAAAAACAATATCTGTAGCCAAAAACAGAAATCAGAAAAGCATTCACATAAAACAAAGTAAAAGCCAAAAGTCCAATTTACCTGCTAAAAAAATGTAAGTTTAAATCCTGGAGCTGTCTGGAGGAAGAATGAAATTCTGAGTTTAGAGATTCTTCTTCTAAACACACGTTTAGGGTAATTATTACTCCAAATATTCAAATGCAAACCAGTTGTATGACCACCAGTACAGGTTATTTACTTGTACTTGTTCATCTACTTGTGTTTAAATGGTTAAGATATTAAAATGCCTAACAGTCTTTAAGGTTCTGTCCCGTTCCCAGGGCCAGTGGGAAAATCTCTGATTTTATCCTGTTATATAAGCAAGTTTGAACTTGATCTCAGTTCCCGTTATTTCCAGGGAGTCACAAAGAATGATTTAAAACTTTAAGATTCATCTTTCACCTCAGACATAACAGTTCAGATTGAATGTCAAATGTCTTTGGCCGATACCTTGAACTCCCAGTTGCCTCCAAAGCTGCACATCTTCACATGTTTTAATGCTCTGAGGGCATTATGGAGACAGGCTGGGAATAATTTACTGTAGTGCCACAGAGAAGCTTAAAAAATGACACGTCCTTGTGATTTATTTGGGGGAGAAGGGTTACAGTTAGGCTTAGGTCAGGAAAAGGTGAAATTACAACTAAATTAATTTTATCCAGTAATATAAATAAATAAGTTCAGTCACATTAAACAATAATTACTGACTGAACAGACTTTCCTAAACACTATAATTGATTTAAATGTAAGGGTCTACTAAATAATGATGTTCTATATTTTGTTCTTATCTTTACTTATTTTCAAAAGTCTGAATCTTCAGAACGTTCACAGTACATTTGAAAAATGTATGTGAAAAATAATGTTATCACTCACCGAATTTGCCTGTTCAACAGATTTTTTTTTTTTTAAATCTCTCTAAATTAAAAAGGGTCATCTTTGTGAGATGCATTGAAAATAAATAGTATACAGCCATTAGAATATTCCACCAGGGGCCACCCGAGTGCAAATCATTCCTTAACTCCTTGATATCTTCCCAAATTTCCTATATATCCTCCTGAGACCCGGCCCATTCATTTATGTCCATTATAGTGGACATTTTGTCCACCTGTACCCCCCCTAAGTATCTGCAGTTACCCTATCAAGCCCTATAGTGTTCTGTAGAGCACATCCTGGGCTTTCCAGTGATGTGCCATGTGACAGGTTTGCATGCTGGGAACTTTACTTTTTTCCTAAGAGTTCTTAGGTAAATATCCCTTTCAAGACATCTTCTTTTTTATTATTTAATTATCTAAAGCCTGTTCTATTTTCCCATGCAAATCGTCCTGTTGTCCTCCACAGTGGACATGCTATGAAATTAAAATAAAAACACTTTTTTTTTTTTTTTTAAAGTGTAATGTTCTTTTTTAGGTCCAAATACATGGAAAATCACAACAAAAAAGAAATTTGAAGACACTTTTTTTTCTTTGGGTCTCAGGAGGATATTATGAGTTCTCTACAGACCTAGTTCAGGTTTTTGGAATCCTTCAGAGCAGAGTTGGTGGTTGTGCTCTGGAGGCTGATGGATGGAGGCTGGCTGATGGGAACGGGCCGGGTGAAGCCTGTCATTTTTACCGCTCACCTTGAGCAGAGATCCTCTCGGTAATTTATGGCAAATCATGTTCTTAGGAGTCCCATCTCCAAGATTCACGGTCACTTTGCATTGAAGCATCACTCTGCCTCAGAAGCCAATGTCCAGCCCTGACACGAGTCTCATAAAAGATATTGCCTGCCACCAGGGCGCCATATACATTTATTCTAAGTGATCTTTAACACTTTCAAAACCAGCTATTTTTAATCACGACGAGTAGTTAAACGTTTTCATTAGATTTACACTATTTTCCAGTTGAATCTCATCTCTTGTCATATGAAGCCAGAAGGAGCAAAGACAGTGTGAGTCAAGCTTTTTAAAATTGTTGATCATCTCTGTTAACTCATTGACTGGCAGCCATTTTCAGAACATAGAGTCCCATACTGCCAGAGTTTTTTGAGCATTTTGACTGATTTTTCAAGAGCCACAGAATAGTTTGTGCTATGACTATGTAAACACCGAACACACCAAAAGAAAGAGTAGACTCTCTTCTTTCATCAGGAAAACAAAATGTGTTTCTACCTTATTCCGTTCTTCCTGGACTTGCGTCTCAGCGGCGACATGTTCTCTCATAGAACCGTTCCCTTTTTCTTACACTATATTGCCAAAAGTATTTGCTCACCCATCCAAATTATCGGAATCAGGTGTTCCAATCACTTCCATGGCCACAGGTGTATAAATTCAAGCACCTAGGCATGCAGACTGTTTTTACAAACATTTGTGAAAGAATGGGTCGCTCTCAGGAGCTCAGTGAATTCCAGCGTGGAACTGTGATAGGATGCCACCTGTGCAACAAATCCAGTCGTGAAATTTCCTCGCTCCTAAATATTCCACAGTCAACTGTCAGCTGTATTATAAGAAAATGGAAGTGTTTGGGAACGACAGCAACTCAGCCACGAAGTGGTAGGCCACGTAAACTGACGGAGCGGGGTCAGCGGATGCTGACGCGCATAATGCGAAGAGGTCGCCAACTTTCTGCAGAGTCAATCACTACAGACCTCCAAACTTCATGTGGCCTTCAGATTAGCTCAAGAACAGTGCGCAGAGAGCTTCATGGAATGGGTTTCCATGGTCGAGCAGCTGCATCCAAGCCATACATCACCAAGTGCAATGCAAAGCGTCGGATGCGGTGGTGTAAAGCACGCCGCCACTGGACTCTAGAGCAGTGGAGACGCGTTCTCTGGAGTGACGAATCGCGCTTCTCCATCTGGCAATCTGATGGACGGGTCTGGGTTTGGCGGTTGCCAGGAGAACGGTACTTGTCTGACTGCATTGTGCCAAGTGTAAAGTTTGGTGGAGGGGGGATTATGGTGTGGGGTTGTTTTTCAGGAGCTGGGCTTGGCCCCTTAGTTCCAGTGAAAGGAACTCTGAATGCTTCAGCATACCAAGACATTTTGGACAATTCCATGCTCCCAACTTTGTGGGAACAGTTTGGAGCTGGCCCCTTCCTCTTCCAACATGACTGTGCACCAGTGCACAAAGCAAGGTCCATAAAGACATGGATGACAGAGTCTGGTGTGGATGAACTTGACTGGCCTGCACAGAGTCCTGACCTCAACCCGATAGAACACCTTTGGGATGAATTAGAGCGGAGACTGAGAGCCAGGCCTTCTCGTCCAACATCAGTGTGCGACCTCACAAATGCGCTTCTGGAAGAATGGTCAAAAATTCCCATAAACACACTCCTAAACCTTGTGGACAGCCTTCCCAGAAGAGTTGAAGCTGTTCTAGCTGCAAAGGGTGGACCGACGTCATATTGAACCCTATGGATTAGGAACGGGATGTCACTTAAGCTCATATGTGAGTCAAGGCAGGTGAGCAAATACTTTTGGCAATATAGTGTATTTGCCTACAGTCTATGCTCATCTCCCATCAAAAGTGGCACTGCCCCCTAGAGGGTCAATTTGTTACTACATACTCTGTCTAGAAGCCCATATTTACGGACAAGCTTT
>CAJRST010018890.1:1987713-2002108 GCA_907169785.1 Menidia menidia | reverse complement strand
AAAGTTGAAATATCTTGGGGACTTGTTAACATGAGACAGATTGGCTTTTTGTGAGCAGTAATGAGGGCGCTGGGGTCAGGGGGGGGGGGGGGGGGGGCACAAGGCAAAGTCATTATTTTCCTGCTGAATCGTTAGTGCATTGTTCACTTAACTCATTGGCTGCCAAAGACGTCTTTATAGACGTCTTTTATGTTTTTCAATGCGAGTGGCTTTGGGGAACGATCGGCGAAAGTTTTTCCGTAAATATCGGCTTCTAGACAGAGTATGTAGTAACAAATTTACCCTCTAGGTAGCTGTGCCACTTTTGATGGGAGATGAGCATAGACTGTAGGCAAATAAGAAAAAGGGAACGGTTCTATGAGAGAACATGTCGCCGGTGAGACGCAAGTCCAGGAAGAACAGAATAAGGTAGAAACAAAATCTTTTTTCCCGATGATAGAAGAGAGGCTACTCTTTCTTTTGGTGTGTTCGGTGTTTACATAGTCATAGCACAAACTATTCTGTGGCTCTTGAAAAATCAGTCAAAATTCTCAAAAAACTCTGGCAGTATGGGACTCTCTGTTCTGAAAATGGCTGCCAGTCAATGAGTTAAGGTCGCCAGGTCCGGGCAATCACCCAAAGAGTTGCAGATACAGGCAGCTGAAAGGGTTTTTCCTCAGCCCACGTCTGGGTTCAGACCCTCAGCCTGGGAAATGGGTCAGACGTTGGTCAGACGCCGGTCAGACGGAGTGGAGCTGCTCCTCAACATCAGAAGTCCGTGGAGATGGGTCAGATTTCGCGAAAAGATGCCTACCATTCCCCCCCTTGGGAGGTTTTTGTTTTTTTGTGTGACCCAGAACATAATGGAGGGATTAAATGTCCGCTCTGGCTTGGGAACGTATTGGAATCCCTCAGGAGGAACCGGAGAGCTTCTCCACTGAACCGGAATCTTCTGTGAGCTGACTGCTGTCATTAAAAAGACCGTACAGGCTTTAACATGTGTCATAATCATTTATTACTGATAAATTACCAGTCTAAGAGAAATAAATGTTATACACAGGTGGATATTTGAATGACAGGTGTTTAGGAGAACAGTAAACGGCTGTTTTGTATCTCAGATTGATTAGATAGTAAAGTTTCACGATTATTCAAAGTGATGTGTAGCGGATCATATTTGATACGTACGGTTTCTGGAGTCTTTTGGATTTGAGACTTACTGCATCATTCAGTGGTAAAAGCTTTGCTCAAACCCCTGTTGTACACATTCAGATATACCTGATAACAGCCAGTAGAAGACTACACAAAAATACATTTCTGACTTATTGCACGCTAATTTGATCAAAATAATTTCTGTTTTTTTTTTTCTTCATAAGTTTTTGAGGGGCCAAAGAAAGACTTCACACTAAAAAAATCCAATATTCTTCCTATTTTTCTTGGATTGGGCTTTAAATGATTAAGAAATTTCCAGCTAGACTAAAATTGATGCACAGACAAGTAGTAAACGGCATTGTTAGCCTAATTTTTGCGGCTTTTCACTGAATATCAAAACACAGAACACATTTATGGATTAGATTTAAGCGTCATGTATTGCTCTGGAACATATTTAACTAACCATCCTTAAAATCCTGTGGCTTTAGCAAAGTAGGAGAGCAGTTTTCTGCTGACTCACCAGGAGATTCATTCTTAATAACAATCCACAGTTAGACAGTTTAGTTTAGTATCAATTCATTTAGAGAGAGGGGACAAACAGCACCAGGACACCAGACCAGGAAGGCTCAGTAAGAGAAACACAAGTTAATGACAACAATAACGTCACATGGACATGGAGAGACGTTCTTAACAGAAGTCTAACTGCAACCATTTGGATGAGCAAGAGAGTTAGCAAAAACATGAAAGAAATGTTTTCTTCTTTGCCCTCAAATCCAAGTCTGACAACTATTTGTGGTGAAGCAGGTTATTTATGTCATAAACACACATCGTCACTGATTCTGAAACAGGAATATCTCGTCCTGTGGTTTTAGCTATGCAAGTCCTTAAAGAGTGACTTTTTCAGAGATCAAGGGTTAACGTGTCTTCTAACCGAGAGAGTGAAGTCATTAGAGTAATGTTTCTGCTCCATGACAGAAGTTAGAACATCTCCAAAAGAAAAACAAGAAAGTGAGAAACTTCCCGTGCTACTGAAGGACTTTTGCACGAAACCCCAAATAGAAATTTCCGTGAAGTGTCATTTTGATTTATGAATGTCAAACCCACATTAGGAGGTTATGGCTCTGTGAGGTTAGGTTGATCCTCATCCTGTGTCTTTCAACACCGAATTTCCACTCAACGGTTTTAATTACATGCATGAACGGACAGGCTTTTTTCCTTTGAAGAAAGAACTTTGTCAGAGCTTTTTTTTTTTCCTGCAGCAATCAACGGTCAATGGCCTTTTAAGAGCTTTTCAGGACATTGCTGAATGTCAGACACTTCCAGGTATCTTCTGCAGCATCGGCCGAGGCTGTTTCTTCATTCCAGCACTAAGATTGATACAACTAACACAGATAATGTTAGCTGAATAATGATTTCCCATTTTCTCTTTACTAGTATTCCTATATTAGTCAGATAGGCATGGTGGTGAAAATTCATTTTCTTTTCACTTAGAGAGGACATTACGGTGATTAATTTTAGCATCGTGTGGAGGAAACTGGTGGATTGCTGTAATATGAGGGAAATCAATTTGGGGTGATGAGACTATGGGGTATAAACAAGAGTGAAATCACCCTCTCTGCATTCTCTTAAGAGAGCAAATTTGGCAAGGCCCTTTTATACTGGAAAGTGGCCCTCGTAGAACTTCATCTGAACCCAGATTTATCTTATTATCAGCATCAGTTGGGGACCAACTTTAATTGCAGTTTTAAGACAAAACAGCAAATCTTGAAAACAAATATTTTAGCTTCCTTTTGGGGATTGGCCATCATATGTTTGATTAAAAAAACCTAACCAAGACTGGAGGGGCTCGGAGGAATGGTCACAGCAGGTTATACTTCCGTACAGACTCATTCAGAGTCTGTACAACATCTTACAACATCATATTGAAGTTGTTTGCATTGTTATCTTTGAAAGTGACATGTTCAGAATCTTGGAGTTTTACTTGACTCAGATCTAAACTTTAGCAGCAGCATCAAAACAGGAGACAGCTTTTTACCAACTCAAACAAGTCTCCAGAGTCAGGGATCTCGTGTCCAGGGTTGATTCAGAGAAGCTCATTCATCTCTAGCTGACCGTAATGCTGTAATGCTGTAATTTTATCTGGTCCTCCCAAAAAGACAGTTACACATTTTCAGCTCATCCAGAACGCTGCTGAGTCCTAACAAGAACCACGAAAACTGAGCACACACTCCTATTCTGAGCCACAGATTACCAGAATATGTTTTCTTAAAAATGGTACTCAATTCCATCTTCAAGACTCTTCTGGTCAAATTAATTATTGATATTCGTCCGCTCCTTGTTGAATGCCATTATCCATCCATCCATCCATCCATCCATCCATCCATGGATGGGTTGTAGATTCGTATTGCCGTAGGTAGGAGGGATTTTCTGTCTGGTTCTTTAGAGCATCAGGTTGAATGAGTCTGTTGCTGAAGCTAATCTGTCCAGAGTTTTGTGGAGGGGGTGGGGGGGATTGTCGGTGATGGACAGCAGCTTTGCTAGCATCCTGTCCTCCACCACCTCCTCCAGGGTGACCAGCTTAGAGCCGACAACAGACTCTGCTTTACTAAAGAGGCAGAATGCAGTAACCATTACTGAATCACCTTTTGAGAGAAGGATGAAGAGGACCAGAAGGGAGAAGATAGAAAATGCTTTTCTTGGTTGTTCTCTCCACTTACTCCAGTCCAGAGGGGAATATGACACCTTCCTGGGGACAGCTTAGCCAGGATTCGATCCAGGAACGCTTTCTGGATGAGGTGATGGCTCTAACCACACCACCATGCTACATTACACTCTCATGCCATTTCCTAAAGTAATTTGAATCTTACATTTCTTTAGCATAGTCCAATTAGTTTAAGATTCTAACTCACATGCATATAGCTAATGTGTCTGTGGACAAATATCCAAGAAACAAGATAACCGCTCTTTTGCTGGGCAGGACCAAAACTGTGGAACTCTCTGCCTACTGAGTTACGTTCATTTACTGACCTGCCTCTGTTCAAAGCTCAACTTAAAACGCATTTGTTCAGAATGGCTTTTTGCACGTAAAATCTCTGTATATTGGGTTCTGTCACCAATGTATTTGTCTTTGTATATTTCGATAGTTTGATCTGTTTTTGTTCTGTAAAGCACTTTGGTCAGCTCCGGTTGTTGTAAAGTGCTATATAAATAAACATTGATTGATTGATTGATTGATTGATTGATTGATTGATTGATTGATTGATTGATTGATTGATTGATTGATTGATTGATTGATTGTTTGATTGATTGATTGATAAAATACAAATTTATTTCCCACCAAAATATGAAATTACGATATAGATTTGGGGCCCTTTTGCCTTAAGTTGTGGTTCATAAAATAATCATATACGGGTTAGCATCAGTCCTCACGTTTGGCTGAATGATGTAAAGGTCACAGATGAAGCTCTGTGTTCTGGTACCAGCTCTTCCACATGATGGAAATGGCTCCTGAGACGTATGGCAGTAATATGTGTCTTGTTCTGGCATGCTCAAGGTCTCCACAGTGGAGAAAGATGAGTGATAATGCGTTTTTGGGATGGCTCCGTGCTATTGCTCAGGCTGGGAGCGTCTATTTGCACATGTTGCTGTGTCTGACCTCTTTCTTCAGAAATGGATTCCCCAACTGATTGTAGGTCAGTAAAAAAGTATATATTGCCAACATTTTTCACCAGAAGAAGAAGTAAGTATCTGATTCTTAGTCTAGAGGATGTTTTAGACTTTTTTTGGTGGCCACTTTCGAACCAAACAGGATCCTAAATACACTATGAAATATCAATAATGTAGAGCATTACCAGTTTAATGATCATTTTCATACATTTTGGATTTTGCTGCTGTTGTTTCGAGTAACTTTATGTTTTATGAAGAAATTGATTTAGTGGAGTTTAATATTAGTTGCACTGTATCTGTACTTTTTAATAAAAGCATGATTTTGTTCCTCCAGTGAGTTATGAGCATTGCAAACCTTGTCCAGCTCAACACAGATGTAATTTGAGAAAGCCTAGTAATAATATTATTATAATTACAATTCTACTGAGAACTTCAAATTAGTCCCAAAACTGTTGGATTCCAGTTTGAAATGTTAAAGTATAAATGGACCCATCTGCACATTTAAATGTGGTCCAATGAGCTTTTACTAACACTTAGTAGAGAGTAAATGTTTGATGTGTAAGGAAACTATCGAGCCTACGGGGTTCCATTAATTACCATTTTGTGTCAGAAATCCATATAATTTAGGTCATAATTTAGGCCTTTTTAGCCCTACAGCTGCCATGATTTATATGTTTGACTGTTTAATGTTGGATGCCAGCAGATGGATTTTTGGAACCATTTCTAAATAGTGAAAAATGATAAAAACATTTTGCTCTGACTTTAGCTTTCCATCATCGTCTCCCGAGAAATGACTGAAATTGAATTTGAATAAATTCAGAGTAAGGTCATGAACAAAATGTTATCCTCCTCTCATACCTGACTTTCACCAGCTCCAACAAGGCCATCTTTTGGAAAGTGATAAGATAAAGAAAACAAAACATAACAGAAAAGATGATCTAGTTTCTTGATCCCAGAATTTAAAAAGATAGTTGGCCATTAGCAACACAACATATAGAAAACAAGCAGTGACAGCTCAACATAAATTAAACATAAAAAGTGAATTACATAATGAATGACAAAATAAATAAAAAGATAATAAATGATAATACATACTAGATAATAAGTGACAGTTCAACATACCAGTTCTTTCCAGTACCAGTAACAATTAAAGTGAGGATTTTTACGGGGTGAGACTGTTTGTTTGACTTTTTTCGCTCTGCTGTCCTGCAAAATTTCATCTGGGATTCATAAAGTAACAGATCAGGGCGCATACATCATCCCTGACACTGAGAGGAAACAGTGAGCTCTGATGGCTGGCACATTTTAAACCTGCTGATCTATATCTCTTTTAGTGGGACATTACCAAAGGCATTCATAAATCAGTTTTATTAAAACAGTCATATCTATCATGTCCTTTTAATAGCAGACTGGACGCTGTTAGTCTTCACTATGGGTGTGGTAACATCTATTGATGGAGATGAAACGCATTCAGGAAAATTGATCATGTTTCATTCATTTCATATTCCTGACCAGCATTCAAAGGGCCAAATGATGTGCAAGGAGCCAGTGACAGGGTGTATATTGACCCATCTTAAAAAGGGTGATGAGCACACACTGTGGTGTGCAGTTTCTGTGGTGCGTAAGCATAATGGACAGTCAACTGACTCAGGTTTTTATCTCGCATCAAGTAGAGATTGTGGATGGTTATTCCATCCATTTTCCTGACTAATTTCCCCCTCTAGAGGGGAATCTGTCCCAGGTAGGGGCCCCAGAGGTTAATAGAAGTAGCCTCTGCATCAAAACTGCATTGTTACCTCACTTCATTTCTACACAACTGAAGAACAGCTTGTTGTGTTCGCGTTTGTGATTCAGGAATTGAACTAAGAGGGTTATTGAAAGGTGCTGTAATTTAACATTTGACAGCAACACTGTTTGCACAAGAGCCCCAGTGTCACGCCTGGGGGAATGTCTCGTCTTGATTACCTATTGTGTACACCTGGGGTTTCCCTCCCTCATGTGTTTAAATAGTCCTCGTTTCCCCTTGTCTGGTGCGGGGTCGTTCTTGTCTTCTTGCCTTGTCTCTTGTCCTTTCGTCCGTCGTCACCCCCACGCCAGGTTTGTTTCGTCCTAGTTCTGCCACAGCCACAGTCATAGTCACGTTTTGTCATAGTCTTGTTAATCTTTATTTTGTTACTTTGTCATAGTTTTTCCACAGTCTTGTTTGCTTGCTTTGATACTTTGCCCACAGTTTTCCACAGCTTTGTTTTGTACTTTGTCTGGACATTCACCCTGTTTTTGTTCAATAAACCTTGTTCCCCTCATTCCGCGACTGAGTCCTCCCGTCAACACCCACCCCCCTGACACCCAGGAGGTGTGATGGATAACTAACCATCAAAAGTGTCTCATATACTTAATCTGAGAATGTTCAAACCAAAGAATAGGTATAAAAATTCATTCCAGGCATGGGTTCCTTCATAAGAGCATGCTGTTGTCACACTTAAAATCCACTTCCCTTCTCTGTGGCCTGGTGCCTGTCTCCCAGCTGTGGACTGTGTGACCAGTAGCAGCCTGGTGACCGGTGAGCCGGTCAATAATTCATAAAAAAGAGTCACACGAGGGTTGTACAGTCCATAAATTAAACCTGCTCGATTTGTTCTTTTTCATTCCAAACAATGGAGGCGAAAGGAGAATGGAAAGTGACTAATATAGGACATTTGGAGCAAAGCATCATGTTGGATCTTAAGTGAACTTTTTGTGATACTGATAGTTTACAATCAGTGTTTGTAAAAGCTGCCGGCATTACATCCTATCACAAATACATGTAGTCATTTTTCTCTGGACCTTTTTAAAGATTTATGTCTAACATTTTTATTTATTGGAACTTATTAAAATAAACATTTTTTATTCAAGTATAAACTGATAGGTGCTATCAATGTTTTTCCTTTAGGAATGCAGATGAGGTGTTGGATGCTGTGGAAGAATCACATTCATTTGTGACCAGACTGTCCTCAAAACTTTATCGTAATCAGGCAGATTTAGTCTTTTTGAGCATCTGTGAATCTGCTGGTGATCCTGTCCACCTTCTTAGATGCTGGTTAAATAGTTAAGCTGCATTCTCTTAGGGGCCGTCTTCCCCAAAGACACCTCAGTCCTTCACTCACCAGCCAGCTCACCTTTGCTGGACTCAGGATTCACACCCTGCCCCCAGCGAGCCGGACCTCCATAAAGAGAGCTCCTGGTTCTGAGAACCTTCTCAGAACCAGGGAGACACTCAACTGACCCTCTGCCTTCTCCCTCAGGGACACCTGCATCTCCAATATCCCATAAACCTTTTACCTGCCTTTCTCTTGCCTTTGCGTCGGTATTTGACTCTGTTTATGTTCATGGTAGTAAGGAACTTTTTCCCCAAATAGGAAACACGTATTTATTATGTAATGTTTGCCTCCAAAAAGACACGTGGAAACCTCATGTCTCAGAAGTTGGCTGCAAAGAAGAGCCTCCTGGATATCTATCCCCCCCCCATCATCTGTCTCTGATTTATTTGTGGAGAACAATAACAAGTTATCGCAGTCAGGTTTTGTTCTTTGTTATTTCCACCGGAGCAAATAAATCGGTTTCCGTAAATCGAAAAAACAAAAACAAAGCATTTTCAACAAAGTTGTTTCTTCGCTGTGTGGTGGAGGCCTCATGCTCCTCAAGGACGCTCTTGACTCGGACTCGTTATGTGGGAGTCAGGAGGTGGCTGGGTGTGTGTTGGAATGTCCACTTAAGGCTGAGCCAATCTCTTCTTTTTGCATATCCCTGAAACACCACTTAACATTTCACCTCAATCCTTCCACTTCAGCGCTGTTATAAAAGTGACACATATTACCTACTAAAGAAAATGGGAGCATGAAATGGCACATAAATCATGGCCAGAAGTGCTTTGTCCGGAAACATGCTGATGAGCTCTCCAAGCCGAACCTCCACATTATGTCTCCGTCTGGATGTCTGTGTCCAGTCTTTTTCACACCGGTCACAAAAACCCTCTGACGCCTATATTCCAGTATCAAATGCCCCTACTATTCATCAGTAATGTGAATTCTCCCTTAAAGTCCTGCCATCAAAGCTACAAGAGTAGACACATGTTTACAGGACCTAATACGTTCTGAAGGCTTTGAAACCGAAAGCAAGACTGATCCATTTTGAACCCGTTATGAAGTTAGCTGACAGGGTTTAATTATTCATGAATCCATCCGAAAGGTGATCTGTGAATATTCAGACATGTCGTGCAGGACACAGTTTGTCATCATGCGTTTATGTCAATGATGACATAAATGCTTTACAGGAAAGCAAGATAATTTATTGGTAGAATATTTAATTGGTGGGGAGGTTTGGGGGAGTGGAGGGTAGCAATGACTTTATAGGCTTATATAGAAAATTATTAGAAATACTATCAGAGATTAGACAGGCTGAATGTTGGATGGAATACTTTTGTGGTCTCTAATTATTTATAGAAATGAAAAGTGAATTATATTTTGCCTCATACTCATGGACCTTTGTTTTGGTGACAGGTTCGTGTGTCGTGGGATATCTACCGACGTGTGCTGTGGACGTCCACAATCCAGGATGTGAGATGCAGGTCCACTGCAATCAATGGTGGTGGAGTCCACCCAGAAGCCAGGTTGGTAGGAAAACTGAAGCGGATCCATCTAAAGGACTGACCGGTGGGAGGAGAAGAGTACGGACCTGCCGTTCCAGGGTCTTCATCAGTTGGGATGTTAATGCCACCACCCTGCAGATGCTGAGGGCCTTAGGGTGACGGGTCTTGGGGACTGGATGTCTTTGACAGCTAGGGCACCCTAACCGGATTCAGGCTCAGGTTTCAGACCTGCTCCTGCATAGCTGGTAGTTCAGGGGTTCAGGACCCTGGAGGTGATTCAGTCTGGGCCTCATCTTGGTCTTCCTGGGCTGATTTCTCACCTGGGTTTCACCTCACCCAGTTACCTCCGCACAGCCTCGAGCTCCTCCTTTTTCCTGACTTTAAGGTCCTCTTCTTCTCCCTTAGTGGGACCTTTATGTTAGGATCGGTCAAAGACTTATTGGAAAATCACTGTGCAGGCCTGATGGGTAGACAGAAGTTCTTGTAATCCATAGTAACGGGGCAGGGTGGATGATGAAAAGGCATGGTTGAAACCCCCAGAGACAAGCAGGATGTTGACCGGATGACGTCAACGGCCTCATCCCGGGGCATGCAGCTATCCCATCTATCATCTCCAAACACCGCCACACTCCTTTCCTCTCACTGGTCTCCTTCGTGCTGTCCGCCCGCTGTGGCTCACACCTCTGCAAGGGTGAGGGTTAGCGCTAATGCTAATTTAACTACGGGAACTGGTGTTTCTAACGCCAAACGTCCGACAATGGAGCCAGGTACCAGGGTTTGACGTGTAGACGGCATGATGCCGAGCGGGGGAAATGTGTTTGATAAGAGAAAGAGTTGGTGGAGAGCCATGGCCCATGCCACCTTCACGAAAAGTACAAAAATAATACTTTTGTCAGAAAAATAGTTATGAAAAAAAGAGAAAGCATTGACAAACAGAACAAGGGAAAGCAAGAGATGGAGGGAGAGAGGCCATAGCCATGTAAGCTGCAGAGGTAAACACGCTTTTGAAGAGTGGAAATGTGTTAGAAAGGGATTTAATGTCAGAACAAATACTGTGTGGTAGGTTAGTCAATCAAATGACATTACATTTTATTTATCAAGTCACATCGTATCTAGAGGCTTCAAAAATACGATTGAATTCAGGCCCATTAGAATCATCTGGGAATGTCGTATTATATTCATATTCCTGTCAATTGCATTTCATTTGAATTCACAGTTAGTCTTTTTTATACAGAGCCATATTTAGAAAAATGCTTTCCAGCTAAGAAAATCAAATGATTGCACCAGAACATACACACTTTTAAACTAAAGATAAGTCCTGTGATGTTTCATAATTCAACGGCAGAGAAAAGTTACACAGGACAGAAGCAATGTGACAGGAATTGATTGGTTGATCCATTTTTACTACAAACATCAACAGGTAGCTACACTCTTGTTCAATGCTTAAACCATTATAGCTGACACCTTCCCGACAGGTAATGCAGGAATATATGCAAATATGCAATATATATGTATAAATATAATTGTTTACCCTGTATATAGCTAGCTCTTAGCGCTTAGTTATAGAATACAATACAATACATATTTATTGTGCAGGTATAAGGTCTTAGCTGTTACACTGGTAGCCAAGTAATCAACATTTCGTTGTCAAATTCACCTTGTGTTTTTTGTGCAGTGACAATAAAGGAAGTCTAAGTCTAAGTCTTAAGTTAACCTAAAGACTGACTTCAGTTTGTGTTCCAACAGCTATCCCTAAAGCTGTTCAACAAACGGGCCATGCGTCTGAGAGATGTTCAAGGTTGTTCAGTGGTCAGCACTGTTGCCAAAGTTAGCTTCATTAACTCAGCATTTTTGTAAAACGACAACAATAATGGACTTTTAATCCTCATTCGAATGATGCCCATTAAATACAGATCCTAAACTGCAATTAGCCTGATGATGTACATTTGCATAATCTGGCTGTTGGAACAATACCATTTGGAGAAGTGATGACTTCAGCCTCAGCAGCCTGACAGTTTTATTCATTAAAGCAAAATATTTCCATTTCAGATCGCAGTTTGTCTGACAGTTCATTATGCCCTCGTCAAATAATTACCAGCTGCAGTTAATACAAGAATCAGTGATTTTATGGCCTTCACTGACATTAGTGCTGAACTTGGATATGCTCTAAAAAACACATCCTAGTAGAATCCTTTGATTTTCAAACTAAATTAGATACATTTGAAAATCCAAAATACAGATGTAAGCTTTCCTATTTGCATTTAGATTTTGTTGTAATATCAGATTTTTAAAGATTGGCGTGGAATTAAATGAAAATATTAAACAAAAAACACATTAAAGAGTAAGCACATTATCTTATTCTGTTCCAACACAATATTTCATGCATCTGAATTTTAAGTACAGTTGTAGTTAGTTGAATCTCGCAATGCGCGGGTCAAATCAGCCTCCCCTGAATATCTTTTATCATTCACATTCTGAAGCATTCTTGTAACCAAGCAACTAAGCTTGGGTGCGTTGCTAGGCAACTTCAGGTAGGTCTCCTGTTGGGTGACATCATGGAAAATGTTCTGACGATAGGGGCGGAGTCTCTGCTTTGACATCATTCTTGAAATCTTTATGACATCATTGACTGTAGAATATAAAACCCTCCACTGAGCATCACACAGAGATCCAACTCAACAGAGAGCGAACACACCTCTTATCACGCGTCAATTTCAGATCCACTTTGAGAAATCATTGAAGAAATCTATCTTTACACGATGGAATCTACTGGAAAAACCACTAACGTATCCAGGAGACTACCTGAAAAAGTCACCCCGAGTGCTGACAATCGCACTGAGGAAGATCATGTCTCGGCTCAGAGACGTCCAGCTGCAAAATCAGCCTGGAAAAAAGTTCCCTTTGAATTCACAAACGCCGGCTTGCCTCAAAACAACCAGGAACCAGCTGAGCGGCAAGCGTCTTCTGTTGAAGAAGCCCAAAACCCGGCTTGTGAATTGTCTGAGGACGGTGAAGCTGGTTCCACCATGGTCATGGATGAAGAACATTTTCCCTCTCTTCAAAGCGACCAACTCAGAAAGTTAAATCTGAAGACCAACACGGAGAAAGGGAAGAAAAAGAAATCCAAAAAGCTCAAGAGTCCCGTCACCTTTACTTTCGGTCTGATTATGAACAACTCTGCTGGGACGGTGGAGGCTCCGGCGGTCAGAGACGACCGACCCAAAACTTACGCTCAGAAGGTGAGAACCAGTGGATCCTCACAGCCAGTCCCAGTTCCTGCTGTGGTACCAAAGAAACCACAAACAGCCTCTGAAGGCCGTGGAGCCCAGGACAACCCTAACCCTTCAGAAAGCTCCAGTGGGACAACCACCCCAGACCTACAGGCTGGAGCCCAGGTTCCTGCTGCAGTAGAGGCCTCTGTCCCATTGGCTCCAGCCCCTCATCCCATTTTAAAACTTCTGCAAACAAACACTCCAACTGCTCAGCAAGGCGCCCAAGAGAACCAGACGGTGGACGAAGGCTTGATAATGATCTCAGAGCACGACTTTCACAAAAGTTTGCATGAGAAGGAGGAAAAGATCTCAACACCCCAAAACCACAACGCCGCCATGCTGAAGGAAATCAGGAGGCTTAATGCCCTGCTACACAACGCCTCCCAAAAGGAGAGCCAACTGCAAGAGGAGGTGAAGAATGAGAGGATGAAGACAAAGGAAGCGCAGAGCAAGAACAACAGCTCCGTGGCTCAGTTAGTGGCCGAAAACACCAAAATGAGGGAGCAACTGACACTAATACAGAGTGAGCTGAAAAGCAGGCAGTGGGACGTCCTCGACGAACACACCGCTCTGAGTAATGAGGTGGAGGAGCTGTGCAACAAGTTAAACCATCAGAAAGCTGTAAAAGAAAAGGAAATATCCCTTCTCCGCCAAGAACTACAAAAGAAGGAAGAGCTACACAAGGGCGCCACCGACAAAATCCACCACCTGGAAACTGCTCTGGAGGCTGAGAAGCGTCGAGCAGTGGAAGCTCAGAGAAGTTTCCATCAGGAGGAGAGCTCCATGGCTCAGTTAGTGGCCGAAAACATAAAAACAAAGGCTGAGCTGACAAAAACACAGGCCGAGCTAGTGAAAACACAGAGTGAGCTGAAAAACCAGCAAAGGAACGTCATGGCCAAACACACCGCTCTGAAAAAAGAGGTGGAGCAGCTGAAGAACCAGTTGAAAAATCAGAAAGCTGAAAATGAACAGGACATGGCCTCCCTCCGCCTGGAACTACAAAAGAAGGAAAAGCTTCACAAGGGCGCCATCGACAAAATCCACCACCTGGAAACGGCTCTGAAAGCTGAGAAGTGTCGAGCAGTGGAAGCTCAGAGAAGCTTCCATCAGGAGAAGGAGAGCTCTGTGGCTCAGTTAGTGGCCGAAAACACTAAAACAAAGGCTAAGCTAACAAAAACACAGAGCGAGCTGAAATACCAGCAAAGTAACATCGTTGCCAATCAAGCCGCAATGATAAAAGAGGTGGAGCAAATGAAGAACAAGTTGAAAGTTCAGAAAGCAGACCTGGACACCGCTGATAAAGTCCAACATCTGGAAACCGCTCTGGAAGCTGAGAAGCGCCGAGCAGTGGAAGCTCAGGGCAGCTTAGATCAGGAAAAGGAGGAAAACTCCAGAATAAAGGCCACTCTGATTGAAATTCAAAAGGATTTTCAGGAACAGAACCATCAGTGGGAGCAGCAGAAGACCAGTCTTCTGGAGGAACAGAGCAAAGCAGCGGCCGCCATCAAAGAAGCCCTGACTGAGACACAGAAGATTCTGGAAAAAGAGAGGCAGCAGTGGCAGGAAGAGAGGTCCTGCCTCCTGAAGTCTTTGTCAACTATGAAGGAGGCCGTTGCGCCAAAAGAAGAGGAAGAGAAGCTGGACACAGAAAGACTAATGGAGAGAATTCAAGATGTGGAACTACAGATGAGGAACATGTCAGAAA
>CAJRST010018890.1:1975763-1987703 GCA_907169785.1 Menidia menidia | reverse complement strand
TCTGTAACTCTGGATTTTAGGCACGCTCAGTGGATCTGTTTAATTTTTATGCATACGGCTGTTGGTCTACGGCTGAAGAGACGGTGGATTTGTGTGTTTTAGAACAAGTCTTTCAAAGTCTTTGAGATGATGGCTGTCGAAAAAATTGGTCTGCAGTTGTTGAGCGAGGTGCTTTATGCTCACAAACTCTTGATTTGTATGGATTCAGCAGAGCCTAGCATTTGATTGTTGCTGATTAGCGCATTTGCTAGCATTCCTTTCTGCGTTCGGCATTAAAGAATTGAAAATTGTTCATTGATTTTATCTTTGAAACAGGTGATCTTGAGAATAAGATTAAATCATTCAAGTTGAATTGCAGTTATTATATAAGTGTTGATTTGAATTATTAGGTCGTCACATCAAGCCACTGTTAGCACCGACATTGAAAATTGAGAGTAAAAGAGAGTATCATCATGTGCTTTTCACTGTCACAGTTTATTTTCCAGATAAGAATTGTTTCAATGGCAATGTTTGATCTTTCAATATTTTATTTTTCAGTGTTTGATTTTTCTATGTTAATGTCAGTGTGTCACAATGTCACTGTTTTAGCTCCATAACATTCTGGATGCCCTTCCTAACACGTACTGAAGTGTGGGTGTGTTAAAGTGACTCTGAAAGTTCACCACAATAAGCTCTACATGCTTCTTAATGAAGGTGGAAAAGTGATTGATGCAGTTAGAATTGGTCTCATATATGTTGATATTGTAGCTGTATGTCCACAAGTCAAAATAAACTGGGATTTTTTAGTAGTCAAATTGCTGCCTTTTGTTTGCCACATTGATTTCAGAGCAACTGGAAGCATCAGATGCCTGATGGCATTTATCTGTGACTCATTTTAAAGCTTTACTTGACCAAAGACCTTCTAGATTTCTTTTATGTTACATTTTCCTGTCTCCACTTTCTGAACTACATATATAACAAAAAATAAATAAATATGAATATGTTCGACAATTATGGATTTTAAAGTTGTAGATACACTAAATAGGCACAGTACCTCTACCATCATATCTGTGTGCCACACCCAAAGAGAACCTGGAACCACCTTTTAACAGTTTTAACCGTAAAATGTACATGATTTCCCTGTTATTTCTCACATGCATTTTAAAGAAACATCTGCTAGTATCTGTATCGAGTTGAAAATTTTAGTATCGTGACAACCCTAGTCCTTACAAGACCAGAAAGACGGATTATGGTGTATTAGCTGTAAAAATTGTATTAACATCTCCATGATGCAGACTTTCTATTGTTTTTCTTTTGCACTCCAACAATCAAGAAGTTCCCAGAATTGTTCAAATGATTATCTCATTAGTATTTAAAGCGAATGCTTTGCTCTGCTTGGTTGTCTCCTCTATTAGCTTCTGCGTTCTGTTTGAAATGTTAGTGAACAAGAGAGGAAGTGCTGGTGAAAGTGGGTGGAGGGTGATGCTTCTGAAATTCATCAGTGTGAGTCGCATCAGTAGTGCAGAGTCTGCTTTTTTGGGGCCTACTGACATTATAGAATGGATTGACATTTCAAGTATTTGCAATGCTCAGCAGGTCCGACTGGTAGAAGTGAACCATGGGTCTCCTCCTTGCCACACAGCAGGCCATGCATGGGCATTTCATTAGAGGCCCGGCAATGAGATCGGACAGGCTCTCCTTTAAGGACCTTTACTGTGCAGACGACGCAGTCTGAAGAGCCTACCGCCCTGGACTGAATGCATTAGCTTTGTGCAAGGACATCATCACAAAGCATGTGCGGTGAATGATTATTTTAATCCAGAGTAGTGTAGCATGCTCACATGAATTTAGTCATTTAAAGGGCCATTAACATTCCCGTGGAGGCATGTTGCAACTATGGCACAAGTGTAGGGACTCTGACACAGAGAAGAGACAGATAATAACTCTTTACAACAAGCTTTGTCTTTGGAGCTCATTTGAGGAGCTGTTTAACTTGGTACTATTGATCTAATATATCTATCTCTACCAAATCAGGCAATGGCCATAGCTTCCTTTTTAAACTTGGAAAGAAGTAAACAGATTTAAGTCCATTTAGACAGATTTTACCACAAAAGTGCAGAACATCGTGTGATGTCATCATTGTCCGCTTTAAGATAACACTTCAGTGTTTCCATTGTGAAAGGAGCCAGACCATACCCTTTATTCTTCTGTGGTGAAATCAGAAGTTTATAAGAACTAGGGCCTTTGATAACTGTATGAAAATATCACCTTGCTAAGCCTTTGCTGAAGTTAACACCTTTGTAACTGCTTTAGTGAGAATCTTTGCTGATGTTTGTTTTTTTATTGTTTTTTTTAACTGCTGGTTTGAGAAGAAAAGTCCATCATGTAGTGAAGGAGATAAGGAGAGAGTGGGCCAAAGATGTTGTAATGCTCAGAACAGAGGACCCAGAATTGATCAGAAACAGAGTGTTACTAAAAGGAGGTCACTAACCATGGACCAGGAACCACTGGGCATGGGGAGACTGGTTGGTGGTTTGAAATGGCTTGGATCAAGGAAAGCCACTAACCTTCTCAGAGTCTGTGTGAATCAGGGGACAAAGGACAGGTTCCTCAATACTGTGGTGAACACCTTTGGCAGAGGCGTGGACTCATGGATTATCCCAGACAGGCAGGGTCGTGAGCCAGTTAGTCAGGCAGGTTTTAAACCAGGTCCAGAGGCCAGGCTGGAGTCCAGGGGCAGAACCAGGGTCATTGTCCATGACGCTGATTGTATTAAGGCAGAAACGAACAGGTGAGGTAGATGAGCGTGACTGCAGACATGGAGAGAAGAGTAGGAAAACAGCAGGCAGACTCCACACAGAAAGGTCCAGGTTCCCCCGGGACTCCAACCCAGAACCCTCTGGCTGTGAGGCCATGGTGCTAACCACTACACAGTGAACCAATAAACCAGTATTTTTTTTATTTTGTTTTGTTGAATCTTACAGGAATAAGAGATGAGTAAACCAGCAATGCTTCAAACATTTGTGAAGTTTGCCAGGCCACTGTATTCTCCACATCCTGGTGCCATTGTGTTACCATAGACCACACAATAAATACGTTGGCCTCAGTCTATTAGCACAAAGCATTCAGCTAAAACCTCAGCTAACAGCTATGTATGCTCTGATGTTTCCTTTGATGTATTATCCCTGTCTCATCCTTATCTGGATATGACAAATCTGTCCTCCCAGCATGCTCTGACTTAGTTTCCTAAGGTGTCAAAGCCTTACAAGGCATTAACATGTTGCAATGAAGGTTTCAGCTCCTAAACTGGGCTTTCTGACCCCTTTTGAGAGAGTTCCTGTTTCTGATTCTCCTAAAATAGGCCTAAAATCCCTGGTCCCCTGCAGACTGAAAAATGTCTCACGAGCACCCTGTTACCTGGGAGGACACTCCATATGTCACACACTTTTATCTGCTGCTATTTTTGGGTACGTTCCTCTCATGAATGAAGTCCCTCCTCTCTGCATTTATTCCAAAGATCAAATCAATTAGCAAACCTGAATTCCTATCAAAAGGCAAGTAGAAAGAAGAATATCCTGTTGTCAGGCTGGGTGTGCAGTTGTAAAAGTAAAACTCCACTCACGTAACCATTTCTGTTTCCCTCTCCTATTCCAAGGTCTGGAACATCGATAAAAAAAGGTGCAATTAAGCTGTTTTTTTAAGGGAAGGGAAACTGGAAGTACAATCATAGAAATGTTTTGTCACATTTATGTTTATGCATTTGAGCAGATGCTTTTATCCAAAGTGAATTACAATGCAGATACAAAATTACTGTTAGCATCAACCTGACAATAAGCTACATAGAAGGAAATCTGTGGGCAGGTACCAGTTATCCTGCACATTTGGAAGAGAAAGTATAATTCATCTCAAGCCAGACACAAAAACTAAATTAAAATCTTTACTGCACCTTGGTAAACAGAAGCTAAAGACATTTATTTGATTAAAAATCCGACCACAATGCAGAGGTATGATTTATAAAAATGAGCACACCTATTGGATTTGAGATAATCCGCATAGTCTGAATCCACTTTAAGTCCATTAATTGTTGCTATCAGTAACACAGCTCTGAAGTAAGATGTTAGGTTCATCCTAGAAAATGTGAGTTGCTCGTTGTTTGGAAATGATTATTAACGTAATATTTTAATATTAGCAGTATTTTTTATAAATGAAGCAAAAAAGGTGAAGGCTTGTTTATGATAAGATTTAAATCGTTTTTTCACCTTGTCTCTGCTTCTCTTAACCCCTGATTTCCCTACATGGACTTGCTTGTTTACCTGTTTCAGACCAACCATGAAGAACTGTTGCTTCATCAAGCAGTTACACTTTAGTAATTACTGTTATAACAGATTAATCCTATCAAGATGAACATCAAACTGGTCACAAAAGAAAACATAGGTTGTGCATTATGTCCAAGAGTGCAATCAAGCTTGCACGAGATGTGTGTGAAGCTGAATGGACTTTGGTTTGACAGTTTAGCCCATGTAAACCCCACATGACCCATGGCCACTGTTGGGTAAGTTACTTTAAAAATGTAATCCGTTACAGTTACAAGTTACCTTGTTTAAAATGTTTCTTTTTCGATTACTTTTTCGATGACTTTTAAAAAGTAATGTAACTAATTACTTTTTATTACTTTTTGATTACTTTAAGGTTTTAATGAGTATTGATCCATGATTAATTTTAGCATGTTATTATTAGCTATTGACCGCAGCTAGCAGTTCAAGGCTAACGTCTTGTTAATGATCATAAACAACGTAAATAAATACATAAATAAATCGGAGACAAGTCAGTCGTATCCGAATACAACATTTTAGTATCTATACTTTTTTAAGTATCGATACTTTTGACAACCCTAGTCTGAAATGTAGGACATGTCCGGGAAAAAGAGGAGTTGGCTAGGCTAGGTAGTCTAGGCTAGGCTAGGCTAGGTCATAGACGTCGATAAACGTTTGTCATGCATCAACACCGAACAGTCAAATATTAGTAAATCAATACGCTTCGTCTATCAGTGAGTTGCATATTTTGCAAAGGTTTTTCTTTATATTTTTTTTTAAATGTAACTAGATTTGTAATTCTTAATATTTTCGGGAAGTAACTGTAACTCAATTACATATTTTCTCATGGTAACTGTAACGAATCACAGTTACTCTTTTTTTGTAATTAAATGACATAACGTCGTTACATGTAATCCGTTACTCCCCAACACTGCCCATGGCGAGGCAGAAAGGTTGGGCATTCACCTCCTGACACAGGCCCCCACATGTGCGGTAACTTTGTAATCACTGGTGTCACTTTTGTAATCACACAGGGGCCTGTAGCCAAATCTTCAGACAGCCATTAGTCTGCTGACTCGGCAGTCAGCTAGACAGGAAGCTGGCAGATTGGGGCGGCTGAACCTGGGTAAGTGATGAGGCGAAAGAAGAAAAAGTGGGACTTTGTGATTAAAGACAGGAGCCCCTGACATGCGTGATAGCCCCGTGACTCTGGTGACCGGGACCCAGGGGAGATAAAGTGACGGCTTTTCTTCTTCCCCCTCTGCCACATCCTGGGCTACTGCTGTAATTCAACAGCCTCTCTGCACCCCCCCCCCCCCCCCCAGCAGCATTACTCAGGCCGGAGAGGTGAGGAGGATGCAATATGAAAATAAAAACGAAGAAGAAGAATGCAGCGAGTGGCACAAAGAAACGTGGATGCGTCGAAAAGACGGATTCTAACATCCATCCATCCATCCATTATCAATACCGCTTATTCCCTGTTGGGGTCGCGGGGGGAACTGGAGCCTATCCCAGTGGTCAACGGGCGAGAGGCAGGGTACACCCTGGACAGTCCACCAGTCCATCGCAGGGCCACACACAGAGACACACAAGGACCAACAACCACTCACACTCACATTCACTCCTAAGGGCAATTTCCCCAATCTCCAATCAGCCTAACATGCAGGTTTTTGGACTGTGGGAGGAAGCCGGAGAACCCGGAGAGAACCCACAGACACAGGGAGAACATGCAGACTCCACCCAGAAAGGTCCTGGTTCCCCCGGGATCCGAACCCAGAACCCTCTTGCTGGGAGGCGACAGTGCTAACCACCACACCACCGTGCCGCCCGGATTCTAACATACAGACCACAATTTTAATACATTTTTCTGTGTGTTCAAAAGAGAATCATGTTCCCTCTTCACGTTGAAATATAAATGTTTGTGCACTCAGCTTTCAGACGCACCACGGCTGTTCTGCAGCCCGACAACCTGAGTTTATTTGAGTGTGTGTACTATATTAGGTCATGCAAGGGGGAATGAATAACACCGTATGACGTAGCCAGGAAAGCCCTCAGGGTCCTTTGTTGAGGAAAACAGTTAAGCTTCCTCTATTAGATATACATATTAACCTTGCATTTGTTTGTTTAACTTCGGGCCAAGAAATTGATGAGTTTTCAATTAGTCCCTACTGAGGCATACTCCACGACTCAGTTTTTAATGTGGTTTTCCACTACAAGTGAGGCCCTAACAGAGAAAAGGGCTGAACTACCCATGGCGTAATTTGTATGCAACATAAACAACAGACAAGGGATGAACCTCAGAGCTGGACCTGGAGTGGGTTCATGTTGGAGGGATTTATCTGGGTTGCCGGGCTTTTTATATTTCAGGTTTGTACACTCTCATGTGTCTTACAAGACTCACATGACTTGTTTTCTTTTTTCACTTCAGCAAAGACTTAATGATCTGTTTTAAGAAGATACAAAGTCGGGAATTACTGCCCTCAAGCTGGAACATCTCCCACCTTGCACCCCCACTGGCTTCACCCTACCGGTCCACTAAAGGATTTGCACAGGAGAGAAATCACTGCTAGCTCCTCACCCACTGGTCAGTACTTTCTCCAGCAGCAACATTACTTCATACATAATCCACTTTTACCTTGTGCACCACATTCTTTCTTGTGTACCCTCCCTACCAACTGAAGACATTACCATCAACACCCTGAGAATGGCATTGCTTTTCCTTTGACACAAGCCCAAACGTTTCTGGGGACCAATCACCCTCCTTCATATGTTATGGCAACTCCACTGCCCCAATGAGCAGCTTTATGGAGCACCACTGAGGCTTGCAAAAAAGAGCATGTCAAAGAGCACCTCTGGACTCTCCAGAAAAAAATCTGATAGCATCTGATAGCATCTGTGTGCAGCAAGCACAATAGATGATAATACATGGCAACCTCCAATAATATAGACTACATCTTGCTTGTTACTTGATGATGCAAATGGAAATATGGCAAAAACACATTTGAATTCCAAAGCAGATTCTATTGCAAATGTCCGGTGATACCTGGTGGATCTTCACTTGGAAAGATTCGATGATCTCCTAACCTCCTGTAAGGATCACATAAATGTTTTCTTATGAGTTCTGATCACAGTAGCAGGCATCAGCATGTCGTGAGAACGTGTGTTTTCAAAAGTTGTAGGAGTTGCCAGAAAAAAAACAAAACCGGCTCAGTCTGAAAACGGTGGAAAATAGAGGTTACAGATTTTTTTTCCATATCTAAAGTAATATGATTTAATATGCATTCATACTTATTTAAGAGTAGAATGCTAGTAATCATTCTGGATTAGATATGTTGAGAAGCAGCTGGAAGAAAAATAAATCTGAAAAACAAAAATGAAGCTAGGTAAATATTACACAACAGTTAACATGGTCTTTTTTCCTTTTTTAAAACTTTTTTTTGTTGTTGTTGTTGAAATTCTCTGAATCCTTTTCCCACACATATAATCGAACATTTCAGAAGGACACCAAAAATCCCAGCAAATCTCAATTTTTGCCCTTTCTCATCTACTAAACTGTATCTTTACTAAATTGACTGACCAGAAATGAAAAATTCCATGTTCACACACCCTGTGAGACAAAATTCTGAATCAAGGTCCAGTGTAGCTACAGAATGAGCAAATGAATAAATGAGACTAGAGTATCAAAATCTACATAGTAGTTAAGATATTGTAATAACTGGAATGCATTCAGTGGGCAGAGGCCCTGACCACATCATAGCCCAGAAGTCTTCATTTCTCACTCTGCTCACACTCTTCTCAAATATTCCAAACCGTCATTAATCTTCATCCCATTTCCATTTTGCTGACATTCCATTTTCTTCTCTCCCTCCTCTTCAGGAGGTGCAACTCACCGCACTAAAGCTTTTTATTTGTCAAAGAAAAATATGGTTTTATCTCTGGAATTGCCATGAATGAAAACGGATGATTCCAGCTGCCAGCCGGAGCCGCACACCTATTATAAGAGATATGAACAGGTAAATACGTGTCTCTGGAAAAGAGGAAACCATCAATCACGATGTTGCCCATTGTGCTCATGTTTCCTTTTTAACACAACCGAGCCTCACCAGTGGACGTGATCAGAGTATCACGTGTGTTCTTTAGGTAATATGAATTACAGAACTGGGTTGGTCAATGACAGAATCTCACGGAAACTGAATTAGCTGAATAAATCAAACCTGTTTCTGATCTACGACATGTAGAAGTATCTCACAGATTCAATAGCTGGACTTAATCTGTGTGTATCAATACTGAGCAGGTTGTGGGTTTGTCAGCTTTTTCACAAATACCCAGGCCAACCATTTGGAATGTCATTTAATGGACTTGTGAAATGGTTCAGTGGGGTGTATAAACAAATAGACATTTCTATATCTTAAGTTTGTTGAGATGTAAGCCAATCCAACTTTTAGAATGATGCCTATAATGTAATATGCAATCCAGAAAAGTCAAAACCAAAATGTTGTTTTTCTGTCTGCTGCTTAGAATGTTTAAATGTTGCTGACAATCAAGCAGAATGAAATAAAAAAATACAAAGGACGATGTATACAAAGTAATTTGTGAAAATTGAATTGGTATTAAAGTGATTCCGTCCTTGGAAATAGTTTTCCTATATGAATGCAAAAACCTTTTTAAAAGCAATTTAAAAGAATAAAAGAATCTGAAAGATATGCTTAAAACGGGATCACCCAACATCTAACGCCTCTTTGCTCAGGCTGCCACCCCCCAATCCCCGAAAATGGCTTAATCTGCTCTCATTTGGAATTGAATTAATTGGAATTGATCGGATTATGGCTGCATTACAATGAACCAGATCCAAATAGTATTATTGAAATGGCTTGGATGGCATTTGTTGTGGAAAACAATTATGGGACGATAAAGTTGTGTCAATGCTGAAACCAATCACAAACCTGTTGCATATTAACGATTAATTTAAGAATAAGAAAACAACTTGAATCATAATAGCATAAATCCATTTTCACTTCAGTGTTTACCTCCATCACAAACAGGATAAAACAGCCTGAGAACAAGATGGAAGTGTACTTTGGGTCCTATTTGCATTCAGAGAAAACATTAAGCGTTTGAAACATTTGGACTTGTGTATTCCATTAGAGTCATATGATTGATAAACTGTTATAGTAACATGAATAAAATGTGGGCATCCTCATTGCGCACAAACAAATAGTCTCAGCAGTTCTTGATTGAAAAAGCCTGTTTTTACTCTCAACTTCTCAGATACCAACTCTGAACACCATTAGAAATTCTCTTGGCATGTGTTGGAAGCCAAATGGTGTCATTAATCAAAAAGAGAAACACATTGTTGATCTTTCTCTTAACACAAATCTCTTACACAATTTGAATACTGTAAGTCCAGGTGACTAACCCGCCTTTAACAGGTCTTTTGGAATATTGCCTCTGAGCTCTGTGGTGCTGCATAATGGGTTTATCTTGCCTTTCAGAGGAGGGTTCCCAGTTCTGTTGTCAGGATGGTGACTCCAGGCAGGACTCAGATGCAAAGATCGAGTTAAAAAAAGGTTTTATTAACTGAAAAATGCACTCGCAAGGAGTGGAAGCAAAGAGCAAAACAAGATAGACAAAACTATGAACAAAATATCTAATAATAATCACTCTTACGAGGCAGAAACAAGAATGTAGACCAAGTTTTTTTGTGACACACAGGGGAGACCTGAAACAAGGGATGCACCTTTCAAAATAAAACAGGAAATGACAAGACAACCATGGAGACAGGACAAGAACACCAAAAATCCCCCAGACCTGACATCTTTATGGACTTGACATGTTTTTCCTGTGTTTATGGGGGTTCTCTCAAGGAATTCTGGGTTTCCCCATCTTCCAAAAGCATGCATGTTGGGTTGACTGGTGACTTTAGGAGTGAGTGTGAACATGCATTGCAGTCTGTCTCATTTATCTCTGTGATGGACTGATGGCCTGTCTATTAGATGATCTGTATATCTGATTATTTTCTCTCTTCCCCTGACAGTTTCATACTCATTTCCCTTTTGATGGCTTCATCTGTCCTTCAGACATTTATCATTCCACTTATGAGCAAACTCTTGGAACAGGTCTATCTATTTGTCTCTGTTTCTGGGTCCTGGAATTTGTCGTGCTGAATGCTGGATGGACTACCACTACTTAATTTTAAAAACTCAAATATTAACTTTAGCATTAACATATATAACATCAAAATCATGCATACTTGTTGAAGCTCGCAGTAAAGCCCATTTTGAAAATTAGACTGACATTCAAACTTTTGCAATGTAATCTGATTGGATTTCAAAATAAACTTGGCAAAGTGCAGAGCCTGTGCAAAAGGAGTTTTTTTTTTTACTACTGAGATGTGTTTACAGTTTTAGATCTGTTCTTTTTTACTCAGTTTTGCATTCTTGCTTGAAAATGTGCCTGAATATTTTCATGCTTCCGTGTAAGTTAACGTCGAAATGTCTCACAAAATGTCATTAATATTTGAGGCATAATTTAAGTGATTGCTTTACACAGTCTGTATAAGTGCTGTTAATTAGAACTAACTGAAGTTGTCAAACCGCTGTATGATGGAAGGAAGTGTTCCAGTTCTGGTGGAACGCCAGTAATCCCAAAATAATGTGGTGCTTAGTCTTTATACAGTGCGATTCAATTCGATTCCACTCATGATACGATTCAAAATCATTCAATATAATACAAACAATTTGCAAGCCTACATCTGCTTTTTAGTCATCATAATGGTTTTCTACTCACTCTTTCCCTGTGAAGAACGTATTTTATACTTTTTTGATTTCTTTAACCTCCTGTTCTCATATGAAGATGCTGCATTTCTGCCTCTCTTAACCATCATCCTGATTTTCTCTTTGACCTTTGACCTCTTGGCCTCCTATCAGACACTACTGTTCAAAGGGAATTTTTTTCAGACATTTTACACCAATCATGTTCTTATTGTGTAATCAGTAGGTCATTTGAACCCACACAACCAAATTGCAGAGAAAACATTGAATTAACATTTTGAGACATTTTAGAGACATTTTGAATCTAAAGATAAACCCACCGATATGAAGAAAAACTAGTACAGGTATTAAACCTATCAGGTACTACTGATCCAAAGATCTGGAAAAAAACAGAAATGCATTTGCTTTTTTGCTTATTTTAGGTTTACTTATTGGTTGTTTTTTTTAAACAGTCTGGCTCGTGATTTAATGTCAGACTCTATCAGAATGGCAGGAAACAAGAGTAATTCTGTTTTGAAATCACTTGAATTGAGGATCCTTGAGGAACAGAAAATCATCTGAACGGTTGTCAACAGATACTTAAATGTTTTTAAACGTGTTGCAGTCATGTTTTATTCTGAAACAAGCAGAGTCGAACTTAAAGATTCAAACCTTTTGTGGACTTGTTTACACCATCACTAACACTTTTTTTTCTTTTAATTGATTAGTGATTGTTTAAAAGTACAATGAATTTAAAGCACAGAGCTTTAAAAAAATTTAAAAAAATGAAATAAAATGAAAGACAGAAAGAATAAATAAATAAATAAATAAATAAATAAATAAATAAATAAATACAAATACAAAATAAAATAAAATAATATAATATAATATAATATAAT
>CAJRST010018890.1:1947134-1959251 GCA_907169785.1 Menidia menidia | reverse complement strand
TATCTATCTATCTATCTATCTATCTATCTATCTATCTATCTATCTGTTATTCATTCATTTATTAGTTAATTTATTCCTTTATCAAGGCATGAGCATATTCATCCTCCCGCTCTCTCCCTTGAAGATCCTCTGTTCCTTCAAACATACAGCTTGTTTCCCAAAGCCGTATTGAAGGGAATAGAGCACACTGAAAAACAGCAGCACAAATAGAATCCACCTCTTCACGTGGCTTTAGTCCCATCCAGTTCCTCTAGTCGGACTCCAGCGGATTGCTACTGGTAATTCATAGTTTTTCATAAGCACAGTTAGTATAGATGACACATGGTTTGACCCTAGTTATAGATGCAGACACATAGTTAATAGCATAATGTGCATTCACTATACTGGCCCTTGCCCTGAACGTTGCATTCACCAGCATTTATTGCTAGTAATAATTGTGGCCAGCAGCCGATATACTTGTGTCGAGCCGGTTTTGTGAAGTTTAGAAAACCCAGAGGCTTTGAACCATCATAACCATTCAGTCCAACACAAAACAGTTCTTTTTCCTCAGGAACATCGGCCCATCTGCAGCAGATAGAAAACTAAAGGCCCAACATCAGCACCAGAAAATCCTTCTACATTTTGTTTCATATTTATACTACGCAGCCTCCAAGAGAAAGCACATCTGCTGTGTAATAGAACTGTTGTTATTTTTTCTCTTTTGGCATATTTTATGTTATGTTGTCTGATTTTTTAATTGCAACTAAGACCAATGTTTCCGTAACATAAAACGACTGTATTGTACAATGACAAACATAGACAAGCAGTTTCTTGTGGCTTTGTGATGAGAATGGGTAAAAAAAAGAAAAAATACTTATCTCAACAAGCAATGAATCTGATGGTAATCCTTAATAAGAAAAACAAAAATGTCTAAAAATGTCATACAGCCTGTTATGAATAATCAATTTTTATTCAAGGTGTCATTAACAAAATAAAAAGATTTAAAGAGCTTGCCGTAGCACTATTTTAGTGTCTAGTATTTCAAATTATCAGAATCTTTTTCCCACCAGCAGCTCGCTGGCTGCCACAGGCCAGAGGAGAACAGATGTGCTTGTTTCTGAATTCATATTCAGGGGTAAAGTCTTGTCCATGGTGTGGAAAGAAACAGCTGCAATATTCCAAAAGTCAAATGATTCATCTGATCCGGCCCGAGTCATTTGTCTGTGTCACAGTTTGTAGAATCGTCCCAAACACTTTGCCTTGCTTCCCAACTTCCCCGTCTCCCTTCCTCGAAAACCAAATCAATCAAGCCTCCCCATGCAGGAAAGTGCTGAAATAAAGAGACAATGAAGTGGAATGAGCGAAGGGAAGACGGATGGCGTTGGGAGGATTTGGGACAGCTTGAGAGGAACCTTTGGGTTGTGCTCGTCTTTGGGTAGAACGGCACGCTGCGGTTTACTCTGCTGAATGGGGAATATGTAGATAAATGGAGTCAAAGCAAAGTAATCATATATCCTGCTTTGGAAAGCAACTGCACGCTCTGGTCTGATGGATGATTACCTATTTTCCATTCAAAGCACTTCGAAGACAAAGGTCTCCTGCATAATACGATCAATCATGGCTTCTTCGGTGCTTTTAGGACGAGGCTGGGATCCCGACACGTTCACTACACAGATTGTCAGATGCCATTTTCAAATCAGGCTTTGGGTCAAAATGACTTGAGCTTTTAATAAAGCAGACAGAGATTAAATGTTGTCACTAGATCCATGTTATCCTAGCAAACCAGGGTCCCTCCTGTGGAACCCAGGGATGGGGTGGGGGGGCTGGTGGAGGTGTGGGAGGTCCTGGTTGAAGGGCGAGCTCTGCCCCCCATGGAAAAGAGAAAAATCTAAGTGCTTTCTTGGCCAGCGTCAACCATTGTTGAACAACATTTGATGGACTTGGGCTTCTGGACCAGCGTCAACAAATACTCGGCAGAGTGGATATTTTATAGTCCGGAGGTGAAAAAGGGAGATTTCTGGCCGTTGTTCAGGCGTTTCATTTCTCTTAAAAACACAAGCATCTGTTGTCCAGCTCATTTGTCAAATGGGTCGAGACGGATTAGATCTTCTCAGAGCCAGAGCATCTAAAGCTCCCGCAGATTGACTCTTTTTCTCTCAGATTTATTTGGGGAATGTTAATAAATGCCATGTTGCCTGCCAGATAGAAAAGGTGGTTCTTGAATGTCCTTCTGCTTTCTCCACTTTGACCACCACACAAATGGTCTTCAATGGGCAGCACTGGTGAACTGCTGGAGTTAGCAGAAACAAAGGTGTAGCAGGTGGACATTCAGTGGGAATCAAAGTAATTCACCCAATTCTGAACCCAATGTCTAGATTTCTGATCACTTTAAATTGGATCAAAGCATCTCTCAGAGTGACCACACTCCCCCCGAGGACCATGGCGTTGGTCCCACCTCCGTTTTTAAGGGCAATAGTTAAAAAACCTCTCGCCCTGCGTCAGACTGAGAACATCTGATCACAGAAGAACTGCCACTGTGAAAAATACCTTGAAATTTCATCTGTTTACATACTGTATCTCCACCTTATTCTGATTAATTATAAGTGCTTTTCTGGACACTGTACATAAATAAGGTTAATCAGTTAAACAAACAGGGTAAAAGCAGCAACACCTAAAAGGACAGATGAGATTGTGGGACAGGTCAGTGACCCCCAGAATGACCACAGGGAACAGGCAGTCCTGGAAATGGGTTTGAGACCGGAGTTAAAAAAGCAGCAAAACCAGAAAGCTTTGCATGGACACAATCTTTAAAAACTACGAGTAATAATCAGTAACTTTTAGCTAATGTGTGTTCCTCCTCTTCATATTCACGGCGGGATGGTAGAGCTCCACAAACCTCCAACCAGCTGCAAACATCTGTCTGAACGTAATAAAACTACTTTGATATCAGGAGGCCGCAACTCCAGCACCGGGCCGCTGATTATAAATGGTCACGTGGTGCATTTATATCAAACCGACTATTTTAATACTCGAGGTAGGTGTATTAAACATGTATTATCTGTCTTTGTGGGTAGAAGATGCTGTGTGCTATTATACTGATCTTATTAGAATTATTATTCGAATAAAAGTGCTTTATTGATCCCACGGTGGGGAAATTCACACGTTACAGCAGCAGCACAAACACAAATACACAAGGGCAGGGAGGGAAAAACACAAGCCTGGAGGAGGCATCAGAAAAGGCATTTACAGGGGGAGTCAACAGAATATTACAAGTAGATCATGGACAGATTATTTTTAATTAATTAATTAAATTTTTTATAGCGCCACATCCCAACAACAGTTGTCTCACAGCGCTTTCCAAACAGAGCAGGTCAGACCGGACTCTGAAGTTAGATTCTTTACACAAAGTTAATCAAATGTGTAAGTGGCTACAGTTTAAAGTGACCAAGTCATGTAGGGGGTGAGAGGTGGTGTCCAAGATGGATGTCAGCATAGCCAACATCCTTCACCTCCTCCTCCTCTATGGAGTCCAGAGGACAGTCCAGGACAGAGCTGGCTCTCCTGGTCAGTCTGTTGAGCTGCTCTTGTCCGTGGCCCCCTGCCCAGTAGACCACAGCATAGAAAACGACACAGAGTCATAATATGTCTTCAGAAGACTCTCACACACTCTGAATGAGCTCAGTCTCCTCAGCAGGTGGAGGCCACTCTGGTCCTTCTTGTAGATGGTGTCATTGTTTACAGTCCAGTCAATCTGTAGCCGTCCACTACCTCTGCTTGATCCCTGAATGTTCACCGGTATAAATGTGGGTGTCTTCCTCCTGAAGTGGACGATCATCTCCTTTGTCTTGCTGGTGTTGAGCTGAAGCTGGTTCTGCTCCCACCAGCGGACAAACTCTCTGATGACCGTCCTGTGATCCAGGTCCTTCCCTTCAGAGACACGGCCGACAACGGCTGTGTCCTCAGAGGTTCAGACAAGGTTTGTGGGGTTGTTGGTGAAGTCCGTTCTGTGGAGAGTGAAGAGGAAAGGGCAGCGCACTGTACCCTGAGGGACTCCCGGGCTGCTGACCACCACACCAGACACAGCGTGGGATCCTCATACTGTGGTCTGCTGGTGAGGAGGTCAGTAGTCGTCAATGCGGCCAGGTGTCGGTCAGTTCCCAGTCTCCAGCTTCACTCTGAGCGAAGATGGCTGGATGGCGTTTAAAACCCCGGAGAGGTCAAAGAACACGCGTCTGAGATCTGTGGGAAAACAAGCAAGCACGGTAAAAATATAGAAGGATGCCAGGTTCTTCCTCTTCTACTTAAACAGCTCAGATGGAGTATTGTAGGCATGTTATTCCTCTGTAAACACGATTCCTATCAGGCTCTTCTGTCTTTTAGCGTCTTCATCAGGATGGTCGGGTTACCTTCAGGTACTTCCTGCTACACATCCCTCTGTATATCATCTACAAACAAGATGACAAATAAGAAGCTGGTGTTGTCATGACCATGCAAACAACAAACTCTGGTAACAGAGATGAGAAGATGAGGACAATACCAACATCACCCCAACCACCAACCCATCCCTAAAATCTTTAATGTAGGCCATGGGGAATGGATCAAATGATCGGAATTTGAAATACAAAGTCATTAACTTTAATCAAAGATGTTTTCTGAATGGAACATAGGCCTTATCTTTAAGAGAAAAAGAAAGATTCAGTGGGTGACTTCAGAAAATTATCAATTAGACCCCATGCAAATAAATCTGGAATCACCAGTCACAGCACAAGTCTTGAAAGTTTCTGGCTAAATGTTTCATTTCAGGTCTGATTTACGATAGGAGCCATGCATGTGCAACTAAAACTAATCCAAAAATAGTATGTGGTCATTGTTTAGTTACTGCCAAAAGTTATAAAGTAAGTTTCTTGTGTAAGAGTTCCAAAGAGAAATGAGAAAGCACGAATTGTAACTCTCAAAGGGGGTAACAAAACCCAATTTTAACGTCCATGCAGGAGTCTTGGCCGCAGCAGAAAAATAGATCCATGGTTGCCAAACATGCCAAAATCAGGGGAATTCAAGGATAAAAAGAAAGAGGAGAAGCTGGAAATCATCGACTCTAAAGCGTTCTAACTTATTCCTAGTCAATACTAAAAAGTTTTCATCAAAGCAAAAGAAACAGCCCCACATGCCAGTGTTTAGTGCTTTCTTTTAAACTCTCTGACCACCCATGTGGACATTTTTGTCAATCTAATGAAAAAAACCTGAACTGAACTTTCATTAAACAATGTGACACTGTCTTAGCCTATAGCTGATCTGTAATTTGTAGCATATAAAAATAACAAATCGAAATTTGTGTTTGTGGATGATTGATCAAATTCAATCATTTTGCTGTGAGACTAAAGTGTGGCCCAAGAACAGAACCAGCTCTACATTGACTTATTGTGGACACCCTGGACCTCACCTGTCCTCAGATGAGATAGGCTCCACCCCCCCACGATCCCACAGGGAATACGCATCATGGAAAATGGATGGACGGGGGTTGTTAGTCCATCACAAGGCCACAGAAAGACCTACATCCCCTGGACACTCTCACACCCAGAGACATTTCAGAAGCATCAGTTAACTTAAGAGGCGTATTTATGATTAATAGGGGAAAGCCAGAGTACATCTACATGGAAAACATGCACATGCCACACAGAAATGGAGCTGTGAGGATTTTAAACTGGAACACTGTGAGCCATGATGATTTGAAAAAAAGAAGTCATGTAAACTGACAAACTCAAGGATCAGTGGCAGGTTGGATCTATAGCGTATCCGCACAGAAGAATAATCTGCTGAGGGTCACAGAAACTTGTGTGTTCAGGTCACAAATCAGTCCTTTTTTCATTATAGTGCACCACTGCTCGTTTATGGCTCAGCTTCTCGGTTAGGATCCAACTCTGATGTGGACAAACGCTGGCTATTCCTCTCTTTTAGTTTGTGTTTTACCTTTAAAAAAAAAAACACATCTCATACTGTAACTAATCCTGTACCGCCCACAGGGTGAGAGAGATTAGAATGAGAGTTCCTAACTTCAGATCAGGGTCACCTAGCTTTGCTGATGAATTCCAGGTTACTGTGACAAAAAAAAAAGCCTTCCTCAGGCACCTCCAGCTACCACAGAGAGGCATTTATCCTCTCTGCCAATAGAGGCCTGATGAAGACGTGATGGTCCATCGCTGAAAGAGAGGAGCAGATCCTGGGGAAGGAGTAATTCATCTCTGAGAATATGGGGCCTTGCTGCCTCTCTCCTAAGAGCCATTAGAGCCTGGAGGATCAATGTGAGCAGCCGGGGAGGAATCCATCCCTCATAGCAGCCACATACCAGCGTTTTCCTCCCTAAACCCTGCACCATAGATATAATCACAGCCTAACTCAGGCCGCTTACACTAAACTGACCCCCGGGGACACCCTTATCTTCCAATCAGCCGGACGTTCTCATGCTGCGTCCACAGGGAGATCTGGATAGCTTTTCTGGTTTACTGAGTTTTAAACTTAGTGACGTCAAACAGGTTACTTATTTTTTCCTTAACGCTCCATGCTGTGTGCATTGTGACATCAGCCACTTTTTTTTCTTAAACCTTTTCCTTGTGAGTAACATCTATTGACAGTTTGACTCACAGCTAAATATAGACGGTGGGACATTTTATTTAATCGTGATCCATGTGCCTCAAAACAACGAGGACCTGCTTCATCTCTTCCTTTAAGTCTGTAAACATCTGGAACTAAGGGCAGCTGCTGGACCTTTGGGAGAAGAAAACCGTCTCATTTCTGTCCAACGGGGAATTCTAGCCCTACTCCTCTTTAGCATAATCTTAAATTTGACTTCTGCAGCATAATATGGTTTGGTATCACAGAACCTGTGAGGGATGTCACTCACAATGCTGCATGACAGGCGTGCATGTATACGTTTTGTGATATGAAAGTTTCATGTTGGGGTCAGCAAGACCAGAAAAGTGCCGAATAATCATAAAGCCACGTAGACAGGCTTCATAATGCTGGTGCGCCCCATGTAAATGATACAGTTCGATTAAACGAAGGCCTCACACACAGTTTAAGTTGGGATTTAAACAGTAGAGCAAAGGTGGAAGTCTTGACACCTTTCTGCAAATAAGGAAATTTGCTTTTAGCTCATAAATAAGTTGTCTACGTCTGTTAAAGGAATTACCATCCTCATCCAAGGAAGAATCCACTCTGCTTATCTCAGATCCATCAGAAAACCACCATGTTTATGTTAGGCATTGCACTGATGTAAAGAAGAACACATTTTAAAGAAGAGGTTACGTATCTTGTTGCATGTCTTGCACAGTGGGGAGTTACAGTACCTGGACAGAAGGCATGCAACCGGGAGTGGAACCGGGAACCGTCACGCTGTAAGGCGACAGGGCAAACCCACACATCGCCACAAAGCCACAGACAATCTACCTCTGTGGATTTAGAGAACATATCAACACTTAAGACCGCTTCCTTTGAAAGCAGAAAGCATGGCTGAAGTCACCCGATTCATCTAAAACTAAAGAAATCATCATTACATTGTAATTTATCGGATTATATCTCAAAATCAGTCATTTATTTCTAATTTAACTCACTGTTCCAGTGAGCTACCAAACCATGTTCAGGAGCTTTCCACTCACCCACTGTGGGATTTCTTTTCTTTACCCATCACTACATTTGGTTTTTATGCATTTTACATCCCATGTGAAGTCTCTCGCCGAGTTTTGCCGGTGATCAATTTCCCTCCCTTTCTCCTCCTTTATCCTGCCAGCTTTCCACAGTTCTTTCCTGTGGCCCACCATGTCAGCTCCACCTCAAAGTTCCTCTAATAACCACACTTGCTTGCACAGAGTTGTTCTTTTGAGCAATTCCCAGATCTCCCAGCTCCACATTTAGACTATATCCACATTTTAGACTACAGTGCCCCATCTACATAGAATAAATGCAGTTATGTAGTTTCTCTAAATTTAGGCTCGCCTCGGTTTGGCTGCTGTTAATTTACAGAAATGTAGCCATTTTGGTCTGGCCTACGCTGAATGGCTGCAGGCTGGGACAAAAGATCTCTGGTTCCATGAGTCACACAGCAGCTTATAATAAGCTGAAGGACTGAGAAGTGACTCATTTACTATTGTGCATTTGGAAGCTCATTAGTTTGGTACTTAGATGTTATTTCTTCCTCCATTTCCGTCTTACACGTTCGCCACATCTTACAGAACAACTGCATACGTTTTAGTTTTAGTTCCACAAGCTAAAGTTGACTTTATCCACCTTCCACCTCCACTGGGCAGCTTTGTTGGACTTAAAACAAAGATGCATCTGCTTTGCATTGAACATGCCACTCCGTGCCGCTCTCCTGTTGAGAGAGATAGAAGCATGGACATGAAGCATGAATGACACAACACAAAAAACAGCTTACGACACAACCAGTTGATCCGTAAGGTCCCGACCGAAAAGAGGACCTCCAGGGTTTTCAGAATAGAAGATGGCAGCCAGGAGGCAGGAGTAGTGGCACCACCGTGTGGCCGAGTTGGAAAGTTACAGCGAGACCAAATGAGATTGAGACGAACTTATATTTTATACAACAACTTATATTTTCACTAAAACAAATGGTAAATGCAGATGGAGAGTAGCAGAAAGGGAGCTGTACAGCAAATCCTTCTGGAATCAAATCATTTGAAGTCAAAAGCAACTGACAAAGCTTTACAATTTTTGCTTTTAAAAAAAAAAGGAACAAAAAAAATGGATACAAGGCCATCTTTTCCTGTAAAGGCAAACAAGCTACAGGTGTAAACACAGACAGAATAGGAGCTGGCAATGAATCGCAACAAACACAAAGTGCAAACATGCAGAGACTGAGGATGAGGGGGAAAGCTTGCATTTAGTCTCCATAAACTCAATTATGTATTCCGTCCTTGCTAAAATAAGTCTGAGTGTAAACCCTGGTACACAGCAAAAAAGACTCAGCGCTTTATAGTGCCAGAGCTTTTTCACTGTGACTAAGAGGTTTCAAATCAAAACCCAGCTCTCAATCAAAAACTAACCAAAACCACATCGTACAGCGTAGAATTCATTTAATCACGTTAAGCACAAATATTAGATTCTATAAAACACTTATATGGTTATATCGTACAATTAACAAGAATATGCTCGTGACGTTAAAAAACTGGAGGAGATTAAAAACCAATCAGGTTCAGGCAGTAATGGTGTCAGGCAGCTGATTGGTTGGACTGGAGCTAACGTGGTCAAACAATCCCCGCCACAGATCTGAGAGCAGCCCTCCAGATTTCACATAAAATGGTCAACATAATTCAGTCACTGGGCCACTATTGAGCAGTGGGATGACCAAAAAAAAGCACGAGTCAGAGGTGTGAGTGGACGTCCACCTCAGTGCTGACCACAGTGAGGGGCTAGCAGAACCAACCTGTGCACGCAAACGGTCTTTACATTCCCCAAACTGCTTTAACCAGAGCTAAATATCCCATTTAAAGGAGATCTGGCATGTGTTTTATTAACTAATCTATTGTGCCTTGTGTCCGAGGTTAAGCCCCCACTACCAAACTGTGCTGACCCCTCTCACCCGTGTGAACATGTGGGACAGAAATCTCATTACATTTCACGTTTAGCCGTTTGCTAACATGGATGATTCTCTCTGGACTGTGTTCACCTGCTAGCACAGATTGTTCTGGTGAATGTACGTCTCCCCATAGGCGGCCTGCTACAATCAGAATGTGTCCGCTAGTTTGTGTGACCGACCGTGGAGGGGTGGGGGGATAAAAAAACCTTGACCAGTCTTGGGGAATCATGATCATTGCGCTTTGAGCCGGCCGGGCTCTTCTCTGGTCCCGTCTGGCCGTACTTCAGCAGATAGCCGGTGGAAATAAAGTGGGAATCAAACACAGAGTGTCTCGAGACGGACTGACAAAGGTCCAGTCAAACGAGCCTTAGCTGACTCTGCTTTTCGTATTCGGCCAAAACGAGCATGGCTGTCTAACGACAGGAGTGTTGCAGGCAAGCATTCCTATTGGACAAGCTACAGCCAACATTTTAGATACTTCACTGGACCTCAGTAAGTGGAACCTCTGAGCTACATTTGAATTAGTGACTAATCCAGGTGTTAGTGTGAATTCTGATTGAGTTTTTAGCATTGTTTTCTATTCACAGAAGGTCCCGGTATCAGAACCGCCGTTCTAATACCGGGCAGCATCATCATAGGAGCTCACATCCTGCTCAAAGTAATCCTCCAGTTTCCACTGCAAGGTCTCAAATGTGGGCCGGTCCTGCTCATCCTCCTTCCAGCAATCCGTCATGAGGCCGTACAGGACACTGGAACAGTTGGGGGGGCACGGCATGCGGTAGCCCAGTGGAAGCTGCTGCACCACCTGGAAGTTTGTCATGGCTGGGAGAAGCACAGAAAGGCATGGTCACCGGTCAAACAGGGGAAAGTCCACAGCAAAACCGTCTCCCTGGATAGTCTGGAATATTTTCTCACTTGGGTAGGGCATCTGGCCGAAGGTCAGGATTTCGTACAGCAGAATTCCAAAGGACCACACGTCAGATTTGATGGTGAACTTGTTGTTGTGGATGGCCTCTGGAGCAGTCCACTTCACAGGGAATTTAGTTCCTTCTTTGGCCTCATAAACATTGTCATTTTCTCTCTAAAGACAGATTCTTACTTTCAGTCTGTGTTGGTGTAAGCAGCAAACATACAGAATGTAGACAAATGCGGAATTTAGAGTACTGGACACTTTCGGATACTGTAGTTGACAAAAACCCACAATAAAATGAATCGCAAAACATGTTCAACTAGCCGGGAGTGACTTGTTTTAGTGTAATTTAAAGGCAACAGTGTAAAGCACTCAAATACTCAGAAGGGGGGAATTGGGAGAGTAAAGACTGATGGTGTTACAGATAGATGAGATGTCAGACCTACCATGAAAACCCTGGCGAGGCCAAAGTCTGCCACCTTGCAGATGTTGTTTTCCCCAACGAGGACGTTCCTGGCTGCCAGATCCCTGTGGATGTAGTTCTGCGTCTCCAGGAAGGCCATGCCTGCCGCCACCTGGGCCGCCATCTCGATCTGGTCCTTGATGCACAAGGTTCTGCCCTTATCCTCTGTAAGCCAACAACAGTGCACGTCAGTCCCAGTTCCACCATCTTCACAAGTCTCCAGGAACTATGTTCAGCCTTTTCAGATGAAGCAGTTCATGTTTCCAATCAGCCTGTACAGAGAAACAGAGAAGCTGGGCTTCCCCGCCAGCATGTAAAGGTACAAACCAATACCAATTATGTCCAGAATGGCTTCCAAGTAGGAAAAACTAGAGGACATTCCTGTGATAACCCCTAAACGTTTCAGCTTCTGACCCAAAGAACAGGACATCTTTCACAAGATCCGATAAACTGATGAGGTCGAGTTTAAAAGAGACTAGGAATGTTGGATGTCTGACACAGAGCAGTGCGAGAAGACCGGTCAGTCCAGTCAGTCATCAATCTTTCCACGGTTTCCATAGCAACACGCGTCCGCTGGGCTAAAAACAGCTGGCTGACACGCCCATCTGCAGACAGACGGCGAGATGAACCCGGCAGAAGTGAGCTGGTGCGCTTTGTGTGTGTCTCTTTCTTGTGTCTGCTTGCAGGTGCTTCTACAGGTTCTCCCCCGGGTTTGTCTGCAGTATTATTTTGCTGTTAGTGTTTGTTAGTTTGCGTGTGTCTCCCCATAGTGTTTGTTTGCAGGTTCTCCCTCGGGTTGCCCACGGTGACTACAGGACATTTTTCTACAGATACAGCAGCTGGATGGATGGTTTTGTTGTCTCTCTTTCCTTTCCTTTTTTTTTTCTTTCTCTCCTTTCTTCCTGTTTTAGGAATCTCTTTCATTTTTCCCACTTTCCTATCCCCCGGTTGGCTTTAGCCATATTACTTATGTAACAAAAATAAATCCTAAATATATAATAAAGCAGTATGGGATGATCAAGGGAGGGTTCTCACCCCGACAGGCCTCCATTGGCAAAGCAAAAGTGTCGGGCACAGCACGGCACTCAGATTACAATTCTGTTGCTATAATGCCAAACACGACAAGGGGGAAAAAAATAAATTAATTTAAATTTTTTTTTTTTTTTTTTTTTTAAAAAA
>CAJRST010018890.1:1924505-1947034 GCA_907169785.1 Menidia menidia | reverse complement strand
AAAAAAAAAAAAGAAGTGAGCTGGTGCTCATCCCAGGCTAAGCCCACCTTTACCTGGAGGAAAATCATCATAGCCACGACGAAACAAAGCCCTAAGACGAAAACTGCTTACTCTGCAGGTATTCCAGCAGGCTTCCGTTCTTCATCAGCTCCGTGATGATGTAGATGGGCTCCTCCAGGGTGCAGACGGCGTAGAGCTGGATCAGCTTAGGGTGCCGCAGCTTCTTCATGATCTGGGCCTCCCTCAGGAAGTCTTGGGGGTCCATTGTTCCTAGAACAGGAAAACAGTTGTAGTTTTTTTCTATAGAAACGATCCAATTATTGTGAGAATTTGAACATTCCTGAACTAACTCCATAAAATGGATGGTGGAACGACCTACCAAGCTCCACAAGAACAGCAGAGTCCCTGTCTGTCTTCAAGAAACTCTTGAAGACCCACCTCTTCAAAGAGCATCTCCTATCCTAACCCTAATCCGTACCTCTACCCCCCCACAGCTCCTATCCTAACCCTAACCCGTACCTCTACCCCCCACAGCTCCTATCCTAACCCTAACCCGTACCTCTACCCCCCCACAGCTCCTTCTGTAGTCCCTCTACCTCTATCTCTATCTCACCACTGACTCTGATCAGTGTTTCTCCTCTGGATAGCTTATTGTCATAGTGATGAGAAATGGAATATTGTGTCTACTCTGTAAGTCGCTTTGGATAAAAGCGTCTGCCAAATGCATAAACATAAAAACTGTCCGTTGCACTCGGTGAGTTTCACTTCTATGGTCTCTTTTCTTTCCCTTTATCTCGACAGCTCACAGTAATAATGATCTGTTTCTTCCATGTGTACATGGAAGAAGCATTTCAAGAGCTTACATCCACATCACACTCTGATCCTCAGGGTCATAATAGCTTGACTTTTCTTACCAGGTTTGAGGGTCTTCACTGCGACCGACGTTGTGTCATTCCACAGGCCCTCGAACACCTCACCAAACTGTCCCGCCCCCAACTTCTTCAGTAGTTTTATGGTTCTGCGGTCGATTTCCCACTGGTCCACGGTGTTGTAGGACAGGCCGTAGGTCTGGGGGACTTCCATCTGTGTGGAGGGAGGAGTCAGAGTTCAAATCCGTTTAATATTAGAATGTAGAAAAACCAACATCATCTAATGTGAGCATAATGTGTAGTTTACCTTTTTACATGGCTGACCCAGACGCACACAGAGGCCATCGGCCTGTCTGGAGTAGTACTCCACCAACTCTTTCAGAGTTGGGAAGAATTTAGACTTTGACACAAAGTATTGCCCATACTCATTCTTTTTTAGCTTGTAATGCTTCACTTTCCCATTGTCCAGCACTAAAAGAGAAAAGAAGATGATATTTATTTTTACATTCTGAGGGGAAATATATATATATATTCATATATAAGCATTTGTTCCTTCAGTTTCAGACTGCTGTAACAGTAATATTAGTAAAGTGTGACAGAGGGTTTCAGTTTAAACCTGCAAAGTATTTGCACTGCTCATTAAAAGCGTGTAAATGCTCAGAGGTCAGATTACATCATCTTGGGGAAAAAGGAATACTACAAAAAAACAACAACACAGGGACAACTTTTGCTTCAAGCAGAAACTCTGAAAGTGACTTTTTGCAACTTTGGTCATGTGTCCTCGGCTGATAAATAAGTTAAATATGCTAACCTACTTGTTCATCTAATAAACTTCCAGTAAAACATGTTTGCTTGTCATTACCGGAAGAATGGGACTTTCAACAGGTGACTCAGAACTATAGCAGTCAGCTTAATAAAATACCAACAAATGAGTACAGTGTTGATGTTGTTTGTTCTTATACAAATTATGATTTTTTTTTTTAAAGCTGGGGATGGTATTAATTAACTAATTGATCAGAGAGGCTTTGATAGGGTGGTCCAAAGTGTCACTTTTATCAAGTTAAAAGTTAAAGAGATCTCTGCTCAGCATTCATAACACAAACAGCAGAGATGTATCAGCAGCAAACTGGTAGGTTTGGCTTCATCTGGAAAACTTTTTTTTAGTAAGAGGGGTGTGACCTGATGCAGATTTGTATTACGATGAGCTGGTTGGCAGGGGATCTGTTTTTAGGGAGTTTGTACACAGTGAGTGAATAGCTCAGAGTTTGTCTGACGTGATGCTTATATGTAGGGCGTAATGGTCACTTTATGGGTTTGCCTTCAGAAATGACCACTGTGGCTTCTGCTGCTGCTCATGGCCTCTTTTCTCTTACCTGAAAGAGAGAGCTCCCCCCTCTGACTCTCGCAGTTCCTGACCAGGAAAGCCCCCTGCTGGTTCCCTTCGGCCAGCAGCATCTTCTCCGCGTCCAGCCTCTTGGTGTCCGGGAAATACCATCTGCAGAAACACAGGGTCAACAAACCTCAGACATGAGAGCAGGTTCAGGCTTCCTCAGCACGGCCCCACTAGGGATTTCAGTCAGCCTTTTACAGGTTTGACCTGAGATCAATAACAAACCAAACCGGCCCGTTTTATCTCCACACACTCCAGCAGCTGAACATATTGGAGTTCGTGACACTTGAACCCAATCTAATACCAAAAGGGTGCAAATGCACAGAGGGGATAATGTTTGTGAACCCCATCAAATGTTTTAAATGTTTCCTAAAATATCAGATTTTCACACAAATCCTGAAAGTAGATCGAGAAATCTCAGATAAACAAAGGAGGCAACAAAGTTATTCATTTATTTATCAGACTGAAAATGATCTAATATTACCTATTTGCAGTGGTGGAGAAAGTACTCATACAATGTACTTAAGTAAAAGTACAAATACACAGACAAAAATTTACTCAAGTGAAAGTCAAAGTACCACATTATTATTTTACTTAAGTAAAAGTAAGAAAGTACAAGCTTTTAAAACTACTTAAGTATTAAAAGTAAAAGTACTTGCCAACCATAATACCTAACGGCTTATATAATGTCATTAAGTGTACCTATCGTATTTAGTTTTAATAAATCAGTAATGTACCATTTTAATGACCAATGATGCAGAGAAAGCATGTTTTTATTGTGTTTACCCCCTGTGACAGTTTGTGAGTATCAAAACTATGTGAACCTCCAGGATAAACAGTTAATTTGAAGCTGAAATGAGGCTCAGAAGTCTTTGATAAATGGGATAATACATCAGGTGTGAGCTGGTGGGGGCTGTACTCATTTAGTAGAGGGAACTATAAAAGTATCCTCTGTGTGTTTGAGGAAGTGTATCGTGGCATTAACCCTTTAAAGCCTGATCCATGAAAAATAGGAAGAATATTTTATTTTTTTTAGTCTGAAGTCTTTCTTTGGCCCCTCAACAACATATGAAGAAAATAAAACAGATTATTTTAATCAAATTAGCATGCAATAAGTCAAAAATATATGTTGGTGTAGTCTTCTACTGGCTGTTATCAGGTATATCTGAATGTGTACAACAGGGGTTTGAGCAAAGCTTTTACCACTGAATGATGCAGAAAGTCTCAGATCCAAAAGACTTCAGAAACCGGATGTATCAAATATGATACATTTGGCATTATAGGGTTAAAAAAAGATTTGAATGTGTTGATGGCTGGAAAAACGTTGCAAAAAACCATCCTTAAAGTTTTCAGAAGACACCAATCCAAGTGTAGCACCTGAGGGCCAATGACTGGCTAATGTTGATAATCACAAACCTTCTGGAGAACACCGAGCAAAACAGGGGGGGGGGCAGGGAGGAGCCACTGCCCTCCAAAAAGAACATTGCTGCCCGTCTGCAGTTTACTAATCACCACGCTGGCATTCTCTGGAACAGTGAAATGTGACCTACACCAGAGAACGCTAAAGGGAAACTGTCCTTGGTTAAGGGACATTAGAGTTAATGTTTTGGAACGACCAGGTCAGAGTTCTGAACTTATTCCAACAGAGATGTGGTGGAAGGACCTGAAATAGGGACTTAATGGGGGGGGGGGCACCAACATCCCACAGCTGAAGCTGCTCAGTACGGAGCAAAAGGTTAAAATGACATAACTCAAAGGTTCCCACACTCCCGCGACTCACAAATATGCAGTTATTTGGATAATTTCCTCAAATGAATGACAAAGTATAATATTTGGTCTAATTTTTTTAACTGCGTTTTCTTTATTTACTACTAGGACTTGTTTGAAACTGATGTTTTAGGTAATTTTTATGTAAATATATGGAACATTTTAAAGGGTTCACACATTTCCCAGCACCATCGTATTTGTGTGTGTGTTATCTTCTTACAGTCATCGTAACACAAAATGGGACAAAAAAATAGTGCAGGTCTTCACAGCGTGTGTACACCAAAGAAAATATCCCAAAAAATCCATATTCAGAGCTAAACAATGAGGAGAGGATTCAGATTCTGCTCCTTTTGACATCACACGGTTTACCATAAAGATGTGCCAAATAAAAGAGCTCTGACAGCCAGTTGCACAAACTCATCCACCATCTTTGAACACAAATGCTGTCCCTCACAAAGCTAGACAGCACAAACATCAGCAAAGTCGAGTTGTTATCACCCTGTACTGCGTCCGAAAAAGAAAAAAAAAAACATCCAACAACATCTCCATTTCCCTCACCTCCCCTGCCTCACACACATTAGTTCAAACATATCAAAATAAAGCCAACAGTGATGTCTGACTTATGGACTGATTCCCCTCACTTACAAATTCTATTCTACACAAAACAGAGAGGAACTCATGGAGGCGAGACTGGCTCCATGGGTCGGTGGTGGAATGTGATACTGTAGCTGGTGTTTAAATCTGTGTAATGGAAACAGAAGAAAGAAAGAACCAAATTCCTGCTGCCGGTCCACCAGGTTTTTAGCTTGATGGAGCCATGACACACATGAATGAGGAAACGCCGACCTGTTTTCATTCCAAACACAATCAGGAAATACTGGATTCCAGGGCAGAGTGAACAGGGATGAGTCATCAGTAATCTCTGAAGGACTTTTCTTTAGCTTAATTTCTGCTGCTCTCAAATTAAAGGAGGCAATAAAAGGAAACGTTCCACCTCCAGGACGGATCAGTAACCCAATATTCTAACATCCAACATCTCCATCTAAACCAGCATTTGTTGTCTCTCCACACCGAGATTGTATTTTCAAGTGCCTATAGATGACATTTATTTATTTATAGTGCTGAGTCCAAACAAATCTGAGCAGGGATTTGGGTAAATAGCACGTCATATTCTAACTGTAATAGTTTAAGTAATAAAAATACAAACGTCCAGTAAAACTGATTTGAGAACTCTTGTTCATGTGTGTTTGGCCCTGCATGGGAATTATTAACCTGAAAAGAAAAAAAAAAACACACACTTCCTGGTCTCATAATGGTTAACGAGTTCAATGTATCAGTGTAGACAACTTTTTGTTGGACATGAGCTCTTATCGCTGTTGGAACAGAAGTCATTAACAGTAAAAGAAAAAAGTAGATCATAGACTTTGACTCAGCTCAGCTCAGAGAAAGCTAATAATCTCTCAATTCCACCTTAAATAAATGAACGAAAGTTTATCATACTATTGTAAGTCCGGCTTAGATTTAATAATTGCGCGTCTTTCGTTTACCAGACAAGACTAGAGCAGAATTACAACTACTTTGGTGTCTTTTCAAGTATTATTTTGCTAAAGAAAACTTGTGGTGTAACTTATTTGCTGTAAAAGGCGCACATCCAACAGCCAAACTGGGTCTGATGAACAACCTATTCAAACCTGAAGTTACGCGCATTTCTCTACTTCCGAGGTGTCCAACATCCAGAAAATGACTTTCAAAGCCATTGGGGAGCCCCAGACATGCCCCCACTTAGGGGTACGGGATACTCACGGCTCCGCGTCGATGCTCTCCAGCAGCGCCACGTAGTTGGCGGGGATGTAGCCGGTTTTGGAGGCGGACACCCCGGTCAGGGCTTTGGCCACCCACCAGTCCCCGGGGCTCTTGTCCAGCGCCTCCAGGGTGTCCCCGGCGCTGAAGCTCAGGTCGTCCGCGGTGCGGGCGGCGTAGGCGTACAGGGCGATGTAGAGCTCCCCGCGGGGCGCCGGTACCGGTACCGGTACCGTTCTGTGCGCCACCGGGACCGGCGCGGACTGGTCTCCGGCGAACCGGTTCTCGATGACCGTCCCGTCCTTCCCATCGCGCTTGGTGTCTCCTCCGGACCTCTCGGACTTCTTCAGAGCCGAGCAGCAGCTCTCCCAGCAGGCGGAGAACGCCTTTCGGACCTCCATGGCTGAGCACCGGTCAGTGTGCGCCGGTCATTGTGCGTAAAGCTGGACGCGCGCGCCTCTCCTCCTCACCGTCCCCATGCCATAAAACCCTGATTCGCGTTTGATAACGGCCAGAAGTCCCCTGCCCCCGGCCCGGAGAGCTGCTTAAAGGGCCGAGACACCAGAATGAGCCGCTTCCTGTTAGAGGAGCAGGTTCACAGTTCATCACGCGCACCTGCACAGGAATGAGGAGCGGCTCGGTGACGTCACGACTGCTACGGCCTAGTTTTGTTTTTTTAACTAACAGAAAACAATCCACATAAAATACCAGAACAAATAAAAAATATACATACATGAGCAGAATTTAAGGTAAAGAATTCTCTTGGTCAAGGATTAAATGCAACAGGAGAATCCAGCCTCCTCCGGAACAGGAGACACACAACTAGAAACGGTTACACATTCAATCTCTTACTTAAAATCCATGTAAAAGTAATACATATCATAAACAATATATAGAAAGGATATATATATATATATGTCTTGTATTTTCAACTAAGGGCCACGGTCATCTTATTTCCTGTCGGTTCTCTTTGGAAAGCATGTCAGCAACCTTTGCTCTTCCTCTTTCACAGGATTTCTGGGTAACCTAACTTTAAGTAAGACCAAGCATCTATACCATATATACAGTAGGTAGAAAATGTCCATCTATCTGAATGCATCTTTAACTACGTAGATAACATTATTAATGCTACCAAAGAGCTCTGCTTTCTGAAACAGAAACATGCAAATTCATGTCCAATTTTATTTTGCCTTCAGATATGAATTGCTTTGGATTTCTTCTATTGAAAGTTGAAAGAGTGAATAAAATATAAATTAAATATGATGAAAATTATTTATGAACATTGTTGAGCAACAGGGCTATATAAAATGTTTCTCTGCAATGTCTTTATTTTTCTCTGCACATACTAAATGGAAATCACTGGAAATTATTTCTGTTACTAAAATATGCAGAAGATCAGTCTTCTGATATATGATTTATCATGTGAATGAGGTATTATGAAATGAAACGTGTTCTGACTGTGTCAAAGGATGTTAGTGTAAAGAGCTAAATGTATGTAGGTGTTACATTCAGAATGGACCTTAAATGGGGCGTTTTCTCTCCACCACTAGAAGTGACCACCCACATGCCAGGGCTCCATCTCACTGATTCCCATCGCTGATCCTCTATCACACTGATTCCCGCCTACATGGGGCCAATTGTTGTGCTTAGTGTGGCGATACACTCAGGCCAGTTCGCCTGGTTTTCACATTGCCCGTTTGACCCTGAATTACAACCAGTTTGTCTCCTTTCTCCTTCGGTTTATCTTTGACCTGGATGGCTGAAACCTAACCCCTGTCTGTCTGGCCTGGAAAAAACTTTGTTCACTTAACAGCTTGGTCTCAGAGACTGCCTTCACCTGACATGTGACACAGTAACCGTAAGCTGACATTTTGAAGGCTTATTACGGGAAGGAATGGACTTCCTTTTGCCTTGCGGTAGAGTTGAAGCTTCTGACTCAACACACTCCAATGTATTAGTCATTGAGTTAACCTGTTCAAATTTGCATTTTTACTCAGGTTCCAGACACCAGGAATCGTTCCATGTCATGAAGTGAATGATCAGGTCCCGGTCAGGTCCCGCCTCTCGTCTGAATCAGTCCAGAGCCGATGGGCCTCCTGATGATAGGACAGTTGATTACAGCTGTGCTGTTTGTAGCACCTTATCCACACAAACTCTGTCCCACAAACTGCTGTCTGTAAGGTTGTCAATAAGTCTCATGTTTCAAACCAACGTGTTTGTCATCACTGAGTGCAATTACACAAGAATTTTATCTATGTTTTTTTATTTTTAGGCACTGAAACAAGGCGTTAACCATCGCATAGGAATGTTCTGCATTAGAGTCATCCAAGGCTTCCGTCACCTGCGAGTTTCACAGAAGCAGGAGAGCAGATTAAGTCAGGAGTTCCTGCATATCCGGTCTTAATTAAGCCCTGATTTGGTTTCAGAGAGGCAGAAGCAAAAAAAAAGTCGCCGCGGGGATTTGTCCTGTGCAGCTAGCTTGCTCCACCCCAGGCTAACAGCCCATAAAGCCATCAGCTGAATACTCCTAAGTGGTCTACAACTGCAGACACAAGGTCTGTGTCAGCAAGAAGATTAGTTTCTCTGTCAGTGACAGGGAAGCAGCCCGGAGGAAAAGGGAGGTCTGTAGACGCAGATCCAGTGCTGGTGTGGGGATCCTTAAGGGGGTTGTGGTTGGTGGAAAGGCAGAGAGGGGGGTGGAGGGCAGCTGGTCTGTGGTTCTGATGGGCCAAATACCTTTACCGGAGAGCCAATGGGAGACTGAGGAATCCGAGGTTGTGCACTGAAAAAAGTAGCACGGATAAAGAATCGGGTCTTTCAACAAGAAGAGCAGTTGACCGCTTAGATTGGCCTGTTACCACACATTTAGAGAGAAAATTATCTGGCAACCGCTCCTTCTTAAGGCTGCTCCTGATTGGAGGTAATGGCCAGCAGCTGGATCCTATATGATTGTGCCACCTGGAGGTAGGTAGGGAAAAACACAATCCAAAAACCACCACAGCTCTGCAGACCCAACACAGCCAGGCCTAGTTAAGTTAGGCCCATCAGAAACAGATGTTCTGACAACTATTCAGTTTTCTCATGTTTGTCTTTATTTCTTAATTGGCCTGAATTAAAATACCACTGATTCATTTTGACATGCAGTCAAGAACAATAATTATTTCAACATTAGGATGGTTATAAATAACGATGTTATAATCCTCCATGTGGACATTGTTATCATTCTGAAAACAAACAGGCCTTTAATAGATTATTTAATGCCATATAAGTTGCTCCAACCACATGTTGCCTCCTTTTCAAAGGCTTGCAGCTGTCATGCCTTGCCATGCCTTCACCGTTTCAAAGATGATCTGTGTTGGCCTCAGATATTTTGCAAATGGCTTGTTCCTGTAAGTAGTAAGGTGATGCTGAAATCTTTAGCAAAGCCACTACTTGCTGCACCATCAGAAGAATGTATTTGGCATGAAAAGGATACATACACATACATATATGAGGACGTGCACCCATTTTGCTTTGGATATAATTATTGCTTGAGTAGTTTCTCACAACTTTGCCTGTCTCAGAAAGGAGTGGGCTCCTAGAGTTGCCTCTGGGATGGACTGGGACAATCCAGAAATATTTCCCGATTATGTCTGTGGGGTACTAGTCAGAGAGCACCATGATGTCATTAACTATGTCAATTTATGTGGTTCTCTATACCCTGCAATGGACTAGCGGAATGTCCTCTCGCCCATTGACCACTGGGATAGGCTCCAGTTCTCCCCGCGACCCTATAAGGGAATAAGCAGTAACGATAATGGATGGATGGATGGTTCTCTATCTTATTTTGATGGATGACAGAATGTTTGTTGTTTCCTTCATTGTAATATGAGCACTGAACGTGTCTGCTAAAAGCTGGGGAGAAAAACAATCGTGTTCACAGTGTGCACTGATGCGTGACTTCTTGTTGTTGTTTCTGGATCTCAGTGCCTTCTAATCCCCATTTCTGGGTCCAATTCCTGCGGTTTCCTTTTATAACATGTAACCTGTATGTCTGCCAACTCAATTAACTTTTTCAGGTGGGTGTTGCAGAGGCCTGTCGGCTTTTGAATCCTGTTAATACACACATAAATTAGCACAGCATGGACTGTGCATGGTACATTATCCTCTTTAGTGCACCATTTGTTCAGTCCTGCTGCTTCCCCCCATTTGTCCCACTGATGCCAAAAGCCTGTGTGTTACAAATCACTGACTTCTGCTGTTGTGCTCTTACTTTAGATTGAATGTTGTTCCAGAAATGAAAGTTTCTTTGGATAAAAGTTGGCAAATGAGTAACTGTAAATGTTGAGGTTATACTATGTTACCAGTTGGCTTTTAGGCAGTACACCATCTACGTCCTGTTAGAAATGGTATTTTCTATGAGCATCACATCAGTGACTTCTTTTCCATTCTGGAATAAATTGAATTAATTCCCTAAGAGTGATATGATACCTGCAGCATTCTCGACTCCACAGACACAGTTTCCCCATCTTCTGCAGCAGTGTGGACAGGTCCCAATGGCCTGTATGCCTTTGATGAATACTACACACTGGCTTAATGTTAGCCTTTGGGAGCTACGCAAGAGCTAATGTCTTTCCAGACGGTAAAACTGGTAGAACATCCTCAGCATGATGTCTCAAACGTTGAACGACCAGAGCTTATTCAGGAAAGAGTCAGCTCAGGCCCTTGGTGTTCTTGGACCATTCAAGTTTTATCGTTTCCCATTAAGAGTAGTGGTTAGAAAATGTTAATTTTAGGCACCTTTCGCACTCAGGGGATCTGCTATTGTTTGCTGTGTCACTCTTTGCTCCGTCAGTGAGTCTGTGATCGATCTCATGGTCTCTTTAAGTGGTCTGCGGGCGTGCATTTACCTGTATTACTTATACCTGGCTTGACTTCCTGAACCTGGTTTGGCCTTTGTGGAACGGATAAAGCCAGGAGGAGCTGATGGTGCTCTGTCAAGACTAACTTTATCTCTTCTGGTTTCACCAGTCACAGGGCCACACAAAGACGAACAACCAAATCCTCTGTATTGGTGTAACTGGATTGTCATTTATAATTATCATTAAAAGGTTGAAGATGTTAATTTTGTTCTTTTGGAAAGAGTCAGCGGTTTTAGTCAGGTTTAGGCAGCTGTGGGGGACATGCTTAGCATCTGTTTGATGAGAAGTGATCTGTGTTCAGTTTTAAGCATCCTTCAGGCAGTCATGAAGAGAACACGTTTTAAATCTATGAAAACATCATTTAAAATTACACGGATATCTCAGACGAGTTACATTTCTGTATGTTTCTCGGTTGCTGAGCACATGCCACGTGAGCCCCATCCTTACCGCGCTTCTTTATCTAGACTAGCTCACAGTATTACAGGCTAGTTAGTTTCTATCAGATATTGCCTGAGGACACGGCCACATGAGGGATGGAACCACTGACACTCCCATTGACTGCTGATTGCTTTTTCCCTGGGCTGCAACCATTTCACATGGCTCAGTAAATCTGGAAACTTACTGTATTTTCAGTGCTGTTCCTTTCCCTTTCCCTCAGTGTTGTTTATGTAGAGACGGTAGACAGCCTTTAAATTCTTTGTATAGCACATTTAGTGTACAAGACAATTCAAAGTGCTTCACAGATAATTTAAAAGCAGAAAAACAAGAAAAGAAAAATAATAAAAATTAGATGGATAAAAGTTGAAAGGTGCAGATAAAATACATTCAATTTCCACATGTATAGTTAAAGTTTTCAGCCTGGATTTAAACATCGTCAGAGTTGAGGCCTGTCTCACATCTTAAAAAAGACTGTTCCAGATTTTAGGAGCATGGAGCTGAAATGAAGCTTCAGCTTGTTTAGTTCTGACTCTGGGCCCCATCGGGAGACCAGAACCTGAGGTTTTCAGAGTCTGAGCTGGTTCATGTGGCTTTAACATGTCAGAAAGGTATTTCGGTGCTTGCCCATGAAGAGACTTTTACACAAGCAGAGCTGTTTTAAAGTCTATTCTCTGAATAGACTAAATGATAGCTGGGATAGACTATAGCCCCCTGCAGCCCTGAGCTGAGTGAAGTGGGACTAGAAATGGTGGATTGACATTTAGAATTCTCTCTCTTTTTTCACTATTCAAATGCATTTTCTGCGACCTGAATTAAAGTGTTTTCTAAAAAGCATTGTGTCAAGTTTTCAGGGCTGCCAGACATCTCTTATTATTGCATTGATGTTTACTAGAGAATTTGGACTAATGTGTTTGACAGAGGGCTGCACAGGTGTATGTTGGATACCCCTGTGAAAACATAACTATAATAAACAATCTGGAGGTATAAAATAGCATCTGAGAGAAACAGTGTTTTTGTCTCTCTTGGATGTCAATGAGGAAAATATGGACAGAAATGAAAAAATCTGCAAACACTGCATAAAGAAATCAACCAGAGGGTTTTTTGGTTGGACTCTAGGGGGGAACCAGGACCTTTCTGGGTGGAGTCTGCATGTTCTCCTGTGTCTGTGGGTTCTCTCCGGGTTCTCCGGCTTCCTCCCACCGTCTAAAAACCTGCATGTTAGGTTGGTTGGTCTCCAAACTGCCCTTAATGTGAGTGTGTGTGGTTTTTGGTCCTTGTGTGTCTCTGTGTGACCCTGTGATGGACTGGTAGACCGTCCAGGGTGTCCCGCCTCTCCTCATTGACCACTGGGATAGGCTCAGGTTCCCCCACCACCCCATTAGGGAATAAGCGGCTACGATAATGGATGGATGGATGAAAATCGGATGTCTTTGGCCTTCAAGCAGCTCTGGTACAAACTAAAAACTTTACCATGAAATACCTAAATTTCTCTCTTTCAGCACATGGTATTTAGATTGTGGGACAAATATTTTAAGAAATTTGGCAAATGGCACCTAATAAAGCAACTTGTAAAGTTTTGGGGTTCTACATGATTCCTACAAATCATTCTACAATTGTTAATTCTTTAAAAGTGTATGGATGTGGATTGTTATTAATAACAAAGGCACTGATATTTAACTCTTTTCTAATCCAGCTAATCACACAGAGCTTCCGCTTTTTTTCCTGTCACACACATTTACACCCCTAAATGCGCAAACCAATTTGACTCGGCGGGGCGCCCCTTCTCTGTGTATTACGGTTTCCTCATGCGGAAGCGCTGCCTTCTGTCGCCTCTTTGCCGCCATCTTCTGGCACTCATGAGTTTGAATTCTGCCTCCAAATTGGGAAGTTATTGACGTTAACCGTTCTGTAACCAGCCGTCCGCGCTCCGGGGGAACAGGCCGGTGCTTTTGTCTCTGCGGGACTTGCCAAAGGTCGAGCGGAGGGGCTCCTGCGCCTCTCCGGGTCTCGCTGTGTTTCCGCAAAAACCAGCTCGTGCTCCCCAGCTCTTCTGCCCGCACGCGGCCCCCGGCACCATGAGCGAGTCCTTCAGCCTGTCGGACTGCGACGTTATCGGCTTCGACCTGGACCACACGCTGTGCCGGTACCACCTGAAGGAGACCTCCAGGGTGAGTGTGTCGGGCGCGTGCAGCTCCGCTCTCACGCGCAGCGGGTACGGTGGCCGTGACGCTTCGACCCGTTTAGGAGCACAAATAGCTCGCGCTCGGCGGCCAGTTTGTTTGTCCCCCGCCCCCTCCTCGCGCCGAAGCCCGTGTTTGAGGATGGGATTTGGCGCAGATGTGTCGCGATGCACAGCCTGTGCTGCTGTCAGCGCGTGAGTCTCGCACGCGCCCCCATAAGCCTCTGCGGACACATCCCGCTCCATCCTCGCGCTGTTAGGGGGCCGGTGCGCCGGGCCACCGTCCACGTACACGCGCTGGATCTTCCTTATTTGATAGTCCATAAAAAAATAAATAAAAAACAAGTGACAGCAACCCTACAGGCAACCAGGCCTGCAGCCCGCTTATTTTCTGTTCCGTCCCTTAATGCTGCTGACCAGAGTGTGTTTATTTCATCCCAAAATTACCAGATGAAATAAACAATGCCCAAGAGAGATATGTTTCTGCTCTGGTCAGTTGTCTGCCAAAGATCACATACACAAACACTGTACTTAATCTGTATTTTTATTTATTTATTTGTATATTTTTGCTTAAACTGATTCTAACTTGACACTGTTTGCCCTTTAAGCTGCTGGTAACCTTAATTTCCTGAGGGAGTCTTCCCAAGGGATCAAAAAAGTACTGTCTAAGTCTAAGTCTAAGTCTAAATGACTTAAGTTGTTAAGGCCATTTTTAAAGCTCTATGTGTCTGACATTGATTGATAATGGTAGTTTCAACACCATCCAATCGGGGGTGGGATTTCTTAGGTAAATATTTGGATGTCATGTTACTTTATAGCAGGACCGTGACCAGTTGGTTCCCACCATAAAAGATGAGGAGAACACTGCTCCGTTTAGAAGATAAACTGCCTCTTACTGGGATGCGTGTACACACAGCTGCATTTGTCATGTCCCTGCTGACACTCATTCCACTTTGTGACACTTCCTGTGTGCAGCTCATCTACGAGAGCTTCACCAGGTATCTGGTGGAGCATAAGGGATACGACAAAGACCTGCTGGATCTAACTCCTGCCACATGGGATTTCTGGTGAGTCTACTCTACAGTGACCTTTTCCACAACCCTCAACAACCCAACCTGTCGCAGAAACACGTATGATGGATGGATGAGGAGCTTACAGATGTTTCATCACTGTGTTCCTCTGATGGAGAAGCTGCTATTGTGTGTTGGTTTGTTGGTGTTTGGGGATAAAACAGAATCTAGAGGGCTTACCAATGGTAAAAGGAAAGCATTAATGATAAGATGGGGCTGATGTCCCAGCATGCAGCACTTCCTGTCCTGTATGCCCCTGATAAGAGAGCACACAGCTAATACGTATCACCATCATGTCATCACATACATGAGGCTTTGACTTGTCTCTAGTTTTAAGCCATTTCTCACCTTAAATGTATCACAGTGGGCTGGGAGGGATATTTGGTCCTGGTCAGCCCACTAAGTCTACATTCCTATTTACTCCAATATCTTTGGTTAAATAGCCAAATATGGAAATATTCCAATTCCATTTTCAACGTAAGCAGCAGTCTTTACTGTTCTGGAAGGTAAGCAAAGACGTTGTAGGTAAGCTACGGGGTTTTATAATCCTATAGTTCTGCTTGTGAGTGGTTTCTTCTTTTCGGGTTCACTTGGTTTAACCGTTTGCCTGTATCCCTACTGACTCCCCTACTATACATGTGGGTCATATTTTGGGTTTTGAAAATCTAACTTTTCTCCACCTTCAAATTACAGCACATGTTTTATTCCAGTTCATCTGCTCCGTCTTTGCCAGTGTGACACACACCAACCAATCATTACTGGAGTAATAAAGTACTGGAGTATTTGCTTTCAAAATTACTTTCAAAGTACTTGAAAATTTTCAATCTTGGCAAAAATGTTAGCCGTTTTTAATAAGTGCAGTCCAGAACAATTGGGGAACATTTTCTGGTAAAATGGACTGGATAGTAACTCCAAATGTCTGATGATAGTCACAGTAACAGTAAAGCGACAGCCTTATAAAGCACTTTTCCAGACACCCAAAGAGGCTTTACAATTTAACAAACACCACCAACAGAAATAGCAATGCCTTCAGAGGAATTTTGTGGACGAGAACATTTTCGTTTGTTCAAATGTAGTGGAGTGAAAGCAATACGTTTTCCTAAAAAAATTGACTCGAGCACAAACTCTCAAAAACTGTACCAAAGTACAGAACTGGTGACCTGTTAAGGGTGTCGTTAGCTGGTATAATTTCCAGCCCCCCTGGGAAAGCAGTATATGGAGAATGGATGGGTGTTCATTGAAGTTTCAAAGATTTTTTTTAATATACTTTTATAGTTTTTTTTGTAGGAGTAAGGAATTGTTAATTGTTTTTTATATTTGCAGCCTAAGACTGACTCAACATCTAAAAGTTGAGACTTAAAAGGGGGAAAAAAAGCAATTTTTTTTACCTTAATCTACATTTAATCACACTACATACCAGACAGGATCTCTTACATATTCATATTCCCTCCAGTCAGTGAACCTCCAGGCCAATAGAAAAATGACTGAAGATGTCTCCCAATTATATTGTACAACACAGCTATTTTCTGTAATACATTGTAATTAGGATCAAGTGCCCAATTCAAATGTGCCTTTTTCCGTCAGTACCCACTCAGCCTTCCAATGCTCCACTCATCTCAGCAAGAGGCTTTTTTTTGTCGTCTTCTTAAAAGTGAGGTCCCTATTGAAACGATCCATGACGTTATTTACATGTGAAATAAATTAAGGACATCATGGCAACAAGACAATACAATGTTATACTGCAGCGTCTGAAATATAGTGGGGGTTTTAAAAATAAATAGATAAAAGATTTTAGTCAGACACTGATTTTGCAGGTTCTCCGATTTAGAAAGACGAGACTAGTAATGTCCATCATAGGTACACCTGAACTACGAGAGGCAGAATGAGAACAATCCAGGACCTCACATTGTAGGATTTTTAAAAAGTTTTAATATATTATGATGGAAAAGTAGTATTTGGTCAAGAAAAAGTTTAGCTGACTACTGTGTAAACAAACCTTTGGCAGTGACAGTGTTCAGACGTTTCCTGTAAGGCTCCACCACTCAGCAGCATGTGTTTGGCCTGGTCCTCCACGCAGATCCTCTACAGCACTGATGCTTTGGGGCTGGAGCTGGACACACTTTGGGTTAAGGTCTGGGGACAGTTTGGGCCTCTCCAGGACCTTGAAAAGCTTTCTACAGAGCCACTCCTTTGCTTTCTGGGCGGTGCGTTTGGGATTGTCATCATGCTGGAAGACCCAGCCAGTTCCATCTTCAGTGCGCTCACTGATGGAAATTTCTCCTTCAGGCCTCACCATACATGTCCCCGCTCATTGTTTAGGGATGTGGAGTGTGTTACTGATGTTACTTACTGTGGTCCTAGCTCTCTTCAGGTCCTAAATCAGGTCCCTCTGTGTAGTTCTTGGATGTTTCCTCTCCGCAGGATGAGGCCTTGCATGTGTTCCCAGATGGATGCAGATCACCAGTGGTCCTGTATGTCTTTATGTCTTCCATTTTCTTACAGTTGCTCTCACAGGTGATGTCTTCACACCGACCTGCTGGCCTGTTGTAGGTTCTCTCCCCAGCCTGGTGCAGGTCCACAGTTCTCTTCCTGGTTACCGTGGACAGCTCTGTGGTCTGGGCCATGGCTGGGCTTGAGTCTGGCTGTCTGGGTCTTCTTCTTCTTCTTCTTCTCTTTTTTTTAATGGCGGTCGGCAAACAACTTTTAGGTGCATTACCGCCACCTTCCAGAATGGAGTATGGATTCGACAATCTATTAAATTCTTCCTAACACACCCGTTCTTCTTAAAAAACTGAAAACACTCCCAAAAACCACATCCCCAGACGACTTCTGAAACAAATCCCCAATATCCAATTTTATTTTATTCCTGCCCAACTCCCTACATAACCTCTCTCTTTCTTGAGGATGTTTGGCTGTCTGGGTCTGTGGACAGGTGTCTTTAATACAGATAACGAGCTCAAACAGGTGCCATTAATACAGGTGGATGACCAAATACTTATTTTCCACCATAATTCACAAATAGATTCTATAAGAATCCTGCTATCTGATTTCCTGGATGCCTCTAATAGTTCAGGTGTACCTATTATGAGAACTACCAGTCTTTCTCATCTTTCTAAGTAGGAAAACCTGCACAATCACTGGCTGACTAAATACTTTTTTGACCCACTATATTTGGCACTTACAGCATCAATGACCACAAAAATGTTTAAATTGGACTTTTAATTTAGTGCATTTTAAAAATGGGTGGGGTTTAAATAAAGGCAGCATAAACAGAAAGTAATCTAGTCTAGCATTTATCGTTGTTAGAGCCTGTCTCATGACATCCTTATGGCATGCCCTCATTGAAAAGCAGCTATCATGCAGATAGTTCTGTGAAGCCATTGTAAAGAATGTGCATGTCATGTGCTGTGCTTTAATGTGCCTCAGCATTAGCAGGGTTAATGTTTAGCAACTTGACTACAAACTTTAAAAAGTGCTGCTTATGAACAGCATTTTCAAGACCGGGATTTACTAATCATTCCACAAAAGATATTTTATAAAAAATTCACTAAAATTCATACATCAAACCACCCGGTCTCAGTGCTTCTATACTCTTCCATGGCAGAGAAAGTTAGTCTGGACCGTTAACCCTGTTCATTAACAATATTTTCTCCTCTTTCTTTACTGTTCCTGGTATAGCTATCAGGTTGTAAAACAAGTATCTTGACAAGTCTATTCATTAATACGTTCATTCATATCCCAGCTAACAGTGGGCAAGAGGTGGGGTCCACCCTGGACAGGTCACCTGTCCTTACACAACTCTGTCCTGTAACCTCGTAATGAAACTGCACGTATAAATCCATCTCAAACATCCAAGTCATTCCAAACACTTAATTCTCACCTTTTTGGTCCCGATTATTGTGTCCAGTTTTAAAGGTTTAGTTGTGGATCTGGAGGACGGGAACCTTGTGAAGTTGGCTGAGGATGGGACTGTCTTACGGTAAACTTCAGCCATCAACACAAACCTTTGTGTTCATAGACCATGAAAAAGTGTTCACTGGGTGATAATGTAATTTGTCTTTCGTCAAATAGAGCGACACATGGAACCAATGACCTTAGTACAGAAGAAATCATCAAGCACTACGGCCCCAAAAGGGAATGGAAGCACTTCAACAGCCTGAGTACCTCCTTTACAAGATCTGGTATAGTGTTCACATCCCTCTGTATTATCTTAGAATAGTGTGCTGGTAGTTCATGCAGTTGTTAATATTTTTTTTATTTTTGAGCTTTATTTCAAATGAATCTAACTGAATGGTTGATGTTTTCTTTTGACAGCAAAATACTATTTCTATGACAATTACTTTGACCTGCCAGGGGCTCTGCTCTGTGGAAGAGTTGTGGACATGTTGCACAAGGTGATGAATGCTTTTAGTTTCTCATTCACTGTTCCCTGGCTCCACAGCTGAAGTTATAGTTTCTAAAACCTTCGTATAACCTTTCTTTCTTTTTTCACAGCGAGGAAATGAAGTGAATTCGGATTTTTGGAAAGACATGGTGGCTGCCATTGACCACAATTACAATACATCCGCATTTAAAGGTATAGTCCAAACATGCACACATTTGTTTTTTGTTTTTTCCATGGAAGAACCAGATATACTCAGTATGCCAAAAATAATTTTCAAAGTCAAACTTTTATTTCGTGTTATGGTCAGTAAGCGGTACATAACTTAACACATCCAATGGGACATAGTTAAAAAAAACATTTCTAATTTCTCATACCATTTTTTCTTTTTACTGGTCAAAGTGCTTTTGAGAATGTGTTGATCTCTTTATATATTACAACAATTATGCCTATCTTTTGTATGTATACTGCAGGAACATACTTTAACAACAGACATTAATAAAAACAGACACAAATAGAAAATACACATGCTGTGAATTTTCCAGGCAATTCTAGAGCACCACTAAAAATATCTTCCATTATATTTCAATGTTTGTTGAAATTGCTAAACACCATGTGAACAAGGGGCAAGGATCAGACCATTTTGAGAACATTTTGTTGTCTCATACATTTCAGTTGAATGAGTGCTTTGTCAGCAAATTTAGGACTTCTAAATATTTCAATGAGGCAGTTAAACTTTCAAAACTTGCAACCAATTTACAATCCTAATTAAGAATGTTGCAAACTGATCTATTCCTCTGAGTAGTGTTTCAACGTTTTTTTTTAAGGTTTTTAGATTTATTGGGGTTTTCAAAATCACGTTGAGGCAATCAAGAACCCAGAGAAAGAACAGTGAACATTATCTGCAGCGAAAATACCGTTGCTCTCTTCGTCAGGGACCTGGACATAGACACGGTCACCTGCGTGCAGCATAAGAACAGCACTTCCTGACATCTGATCCAGGAAACCCTGGTTGTATTCATCATAGATGAAAACAACTGGTACCTCGTTCTTGTAGAGGGCCACCAAAGCGTTAGCACCGTTGACATGCATATGAAAGCTAAAATAGTAGAGGCCTGGGATTTGGCAGGTAAACACACCGCTGCTGGGGTCATAATGTTGCTCCCCGTTGTAGATAACCTGGCTGAACCGAATTGGAGTGGCAGCTGGAGGATAGGCCACGGTCAGAACAGCACTAAAGGCAGACATAGGGGCCTTCATCATCTCATGAGGCATCATGACCTCATGGGACTTGATTGGCATGCTCTTCTCATGGTGGTAGATGATCTCTCCTGGTGGACCAGGGGGACCAGGTGGACCAGAAGGGCCAGGGAGACCATCATGGCCTCTCTCACCTGGAATGCCAGGGGCGCCTTGAGGGCCAGAAATACCCTTTGATGTTTGACCAGCGGGACCAGGTGGACCTGGAATCCCTGGGTGTCCCTTGAGTCCAGGAGGGCCTGATGGACCAGAGGGACCAACTGGTCCCATAGGTCCTGGCCTTCCAGGTTCACCACTTTTACCTGGTGCTCCTGGAGAACCATTGTGTCCTTTTACTCCAGGGACGCCATTTGCACCTGGGGAGCCTGGGGGACCAGCATGGCCCGCTGAACCCTTTGGACCTTGAGCACCATTATGACCTGGAATTCCAGGAGGACCTACTGCTCCAGGAGTACCTGGTTTTCCAGTGAAACCCTGAGCTCCCTGCTCCCCCTTGGTTCCTCTTGGGCCTGGTGCACCTACCATACCAATATCACCTTTGGGTCCCACTGGACCTGTCTCACCCTGAAATCCTCTTGCACCCTGTGGACCAGCTGGGCCCATGGGACCAGGACCACCTGGCTGACCAGTAAATCCTGTTGGGCCAGGCTCTCCTTTCTGACCTGTGGTTCCTGGGGTACCGGGGGTTCCTCTGCTTCCTGGTATTCCTGGTTCACCTGTTTTGCCAACACCTGGCATGCCAGGGGATCCTGGCTGCCCAGCAGGACCCTGTGGACCCTTGGGGCCAATAGGTCCAGGCGTACCTGGGGTTCCATTCTGGCCTGGTTTTCCTGGTGCTCCTACACCTGGAGGCCCAGTGTGACCCTTCTGCCCTGGCGCACCCATTGCTCCAGGTGATCCATCTCTTCCTGGCATGCCAGCCTTACCAGGTTCCCCAGGATATCCAGGGGTACCAGGCTTGCCGACTCCTGGTTTGCCTGGCATACCAGATGGGCCCATTGGTCCAGATGGACCTGATGGTCCTTGTGGCCCAGGAACTCCAATGCCTCTTTCTCCCTTGAGACCAGGGATACCAGGGACACCAGGGTGTCCCTTTAGACCAGGTTCTCCTCTTGGACCCATTGCACCGGGGATCCCAGCTGGTCCAGGTTTTCCTACGGCTGATAGTCCAGCAGGTCCAGGTGTTCCAGGCGTACCAGGTGGACCTCTATGACCCATTGCTCCAGTTGCACCAGGTGCACCTCTCTCCCCGGGGATGCCTGGGGTACCAGGTTTTCCAGGGCCACCTGGGGTGCCGGGCTTACCCATTTGGGAGTGGCCTGGGGTTCCTGGAGCTCCTGGTGGGCCCCTCGGTCCTGTGTGTCCAATACCTTTTTCGCCAGGAGGTCCCATTGGTCCCATTGGTCCGGGTTCACCAGGAGGACCTGGAGGACCTGGGTGCCCTGCAACAGCTGGGAAGCAAAAAAACAGCATCTGATGAACTATTCAGGTCAACTCGGCACGCCGTGTTGTCACTTGAGTTAGAATTATTGAATAATAGTGCTAAAGGCTGGTTGTTCTATGCCATAATCTGTGATTTAAAAAAATTCTGGCCAAGATATCTGGCCAAGAAATGTACTTAACCTGAGCTTTGGTGTTGGATTTATACAGCCTATCATATAACACTGCTCTTTGTGATGTGCCTTAACCAGACATTTATCTGTTGCTACAGTAATCAACACACTAGATAATGTTTCTCACATCACTTAGATGCATTTAGTTTCCTATGTCTTACAGTATAAGGGAAAGGAAACATTAGTAGACCTACACACATACACACATATATATATATATGTGTGTGTGTGTCTATATATATATATATATATATATATATATATATATATATATGTTTGTGTGTGTATTTGTATAGAAATAGATATGCTGGAGGATATTGTCTGGTACTTTGTACGTATCTCATCAAAGTCAGTACAAAGATAATGTTTTTCCATGAATCAAATGTAAGAGTGAATGCTTTGTATCCTCTCTGCCAATTTAAAATTTGGCTTTGACAATAGTGAGATAATACAAATGAGAAGTGCTCAAGAACAGGAATAATATTCCCCGGTTGCACTGTGTAAATGTCCCTAAGGTGACATAGTTCTACAGGGTATCCTGCCTTTACTGGGATTTTGGGTTCAAAGTTATTTCATTAGGTGATGGATTTCCTTAGTTTGTTTTATCTATTAACCGCTGTAATACTACATTTCTGTTTATTTGAAATGTATGGAAGTGAAGAAGGACCCATAAGTCAGCCAAAAACGGTGCTAGCCTCTCTTTTGAAATGTGATGAAAACACTTCAACAAGGCTGTCATTTTCCCGCCGCACGAGGGCTGTGCCTGAATCCCACAGAGGATGTTTGTGCCAGAAGCCAACCTTTTGGCAGTCAGTCCCGCCGCAAAGTGAAGGTGACAGCTCTGTCCACAGTGGCTGACTG
>CAJRST010018890.1:1888482-1902790 GCA_907169785.1 Menidia menidia | reverse complement strand
TGAACGATATGGGCAGGAATCACCAGACATGGGCAGGAATAATCAGACCTGGGCAGGAATCACCAAATCTGGACAGGAATAATCAGATTTGGGCAGGAATTTTCGGACATTGGCAGGAATCACCAGGTCTGGACAGAAATAATCAGATCTGGACAGGAATAATCAGACATTGGAAGGAATAATCAGATCTGGACAGGAATCACCAGATATTGGCAGGAATCTTCAGATTGTGAAAGGCTGATGGCTCAGACCAGATTCTGCTGACCGGCTCTGAGAAAAGGCCGGACAACAGGAAACACCACACACCTGGTGTCCCCAGCAGAGGCACACACACACACACACACACACACACTCACTCACACACACACAGACATGCATACACACACACACTCACTCACACACGCACGCACACACACACACACACACACACACACTCACTCACACTCACACACACACACACACACACACACACACACACTCACACACACACAGACACACACGGTGGGTTCTCAGTCTCAGAGCCAATCAGGTCTGATTTCCTCTCTCTAGTATTTCAGGTGCTGTTCCTGACCGAATCCTTATTGGACGGGTCCAAACAGACTTAAGGCCACTGTTAAAAACGATATTAGAGATTTCAGGAACGCCGTCTGGCCGCTGTAGCCACTAATCCGGACATCCGCATCCTGACCGGAACTGAGGTCAGTCAGAATAATGAGTTGTAGATGGATAATGGACAGGAAAAGCTCAAATCCCTGTGTTTAAGGCAGCATTTCAATTTATAAGAATAAATTATGAATATGAATCAAAAATGTTTAGCAATTTAATAAGTATAATAAGTCATGAACTTTATGGTAAAACCGGTCTATAAAACTCTTCAAATGAAATAACTTGAAAAAGAACTGGACTGTATCTTGGAAAGGCCAAGAGATAAACACTATCCAGTAACTGTAGAGTATAGTTAGAGTAATATTGAACCGAACTGAGAACAGAAACTATATTATAGCAAAATATTGGAAAAGTGGTTCTTTACAGGTCATTTACTGATTTAAAGCTACAAGAGTCAAATCTGCTGCAGTCTATGGAGGAGAAATGTGTTTTTAATAAGCTCACAACTGACTTAAAAAGTCCATCCATGAAAATCATAACAGCAGTTCTGATTTGACTAGATATTAAAGTTATCCTGAGGGGGGAAATCCTGGGTTTTTGAGTGGATGATTATTTTATGACATCCAGTCTTCCTAAAATAATAATTCTTATAGAATATCAATGCAACCAGACGGTGATTTTGTAAGAGGATATTCTGTCATATATAACCAAACTAAAACATCCTGTATCTCTGTATTTTGGGGCTTTTTTGGCTTTTCTGTGAGGAATCAAGTCAGCCGTAATATAGAATGTGACGATAAGAATGAATGTTTTGGTTCTTAGTTTACCATCAACCGTGTTGAGGAAGATTTTTAAAGAGCTTTTTAGACAATTACATGTTCAGATGTACCTGTATTTCTCCGTTAAAACGTTTGAACTCTCTTCCTCCAAACGGAAATCTTCTCATTTATTTTTCCTGGACGTTTCTGAACCGTGGCCCTGAAGCTCTGTCGGGGAGTGGACAGTGGTGGGGTCGGTGGTGGGGGTAGGTGGTGGGGGGGGGCCCGCTGCTAGCACTGGCTGTGTGAGCAGGAGGAGTAGAGGAGGAGCAGGATGAAGCTGTCCATCAGCAGGACGGTGTAGAAGCACCTCTGCGTGTGCAGGCTGGCCGCCCGCTGGACGCGGGTCAGCAGCAGGGCCAGCAGCAGGAAGAAGGTGGCTGTGTTGAGCAGCAGGAACAGGCGGATGGACGAGGCTGCGCTGGACACCCCCTGACCGCCCCCCCCCTGGCCCCCCACCTCTTTAAAGCTGCCTCCCTTGAGCGGGGGGGGCTTGCGGCCCCGGCGGCCATCGCTGTAGTCCAGGAAGGCGCGGGAGTCGCCCCCCCCCTCCTCGGGGCCGTCCTGGTCCGCCCCCCCGCCGGCCCTCTGTCTCTCCCTGCGTTCGCTGGCCTCGATCTGTGCAAAAATGTCGGGCACGCCCTCGGGGAGGCCCCCCCGGGGGCCGGCCCGGGCCCGCCCGCGCCTCCCGGACATGGCGGACATCTTCGGCCCCGCCCCCTGCGCCTTCTTCCGGCCGGCGGACTGCAGCAGGCGCTCGGCCGTCTTGCGGAAGCTGGCGGCGCTGAGCGTCCGGCCCAGGACGTGGCGCTCCATCTGCTGGAAGACCGGCTTCACGTGCTGCAGCCGGTCCTCCAGCAGGCCCACGTACTCCTCCACCTCCTCCAGGGGGCGCTCCTCCCCCGCCCCCCCCGCCGCCGCCGCCCGCTCGAACACCACCTTCTTGCGGTCCAGCAGCACCATGGCGAACAGCGGCTTGCCGACCACCTCGCCGGTCAGCAGGTAGATGGTGTAGGAGTGGTCCTTGGTGGACAGGTAGACGTCCACCCGCTGGTGGTCTCCGCGCAGGCTGAAGCTCTGCACGTCCACGCCCGGCCCGAAGAAGATGTAGGCCACCCGGGTGTGCGGGTACCGGAGGGGCATGGTGACGTTGACGTAGTTGGAGCCGTTGTAGGGGTAGCCCCGGGGGTAGGTCCAGTACCCCGACGCCCCCCTGCTGCTGTGGCTAGTGTCGTCCATCCAGAACATCTTGTATTTGTCCTGGCCGTGGGACACGAAGGCCCCGTGGACGCCGTCCACCTGCGTGGCCTGGAAGGGCAGCTCGGTGTTGTGGAAGAAGGCGCTCATGGCCCGGGCGGGGCTGCCGGGGTCCAGGTGGAAGTGGTCCACCAGGACCAGGAGCTCCGGGTGCAGGAGGAAGAGGTTCCTCTGGAAGCTGCGGATCTTCAGCTCGGGGCTGTAGGCCGAGCGGGCCTCCCCCCGGACGAAGACCACGCCCTCCCTCCTCATGGCGGCCTCCACGCGGCCCTGGGCGTCCGCCGCCAGCCCCGCCTTGTACTTGAGCCACTTGGAGTCGCAGGCCTCGGTCACCTGTCCGGCCCAGGGCTGGAAGCAGGTCCCGGGGAGGGGGGAGGCGAACAGCACGGCGTTGTTGAGCAGCGTGTACTTGGGGCCGTAGAGCCCCTCGGTGATGAAGGGCACGCCGTTGGGGGCGAAGGTGAAGGAGTTCTGGTCCGGGTGCTCGTGGCCCGCGTTGAAGTTCCGCCACCCCTTGATCCACTCGCTGTACTTGTTCTGGTGGACGATGTCGAAGATGGCGCGCCCGCCCAGCTTCCCGGACTTGAAGGAGAGGAAGGAGTGGTTGGTGTCCGCGGGGAGCGCGCTGCCGTAGGTGACCACCCCCCAGTCCTCGAAGTGGTGCAGCTGAGCCGTGCCGAAGTCCGAGGGGGGCTTAGGGACCAGGACCGGGTCGTACCTACGGGTCAGCGAGAGGAAGAGGACATGAGAGGAAATACTGCTCTGACCGGAGCCAAACAGCCCCCTCACAGAGGCCACGCCTCTTAATAATGTTTGGGTTTGTCACGTCTGGTGTCTCGTCTCGTCTTGACAGTGGTGGAGAAAGTACTCATACAATGTACATAAGTAAAAGTACAAATACACAGACAAAAATTTACTCAAGTAAAAGTCAAAGTACCACATTATAATTTTACTTAAGTAAAAGTAAGAAAGTACAAGCTTTTAAAACTACTTAAGTATTAAAAGTAAAAGTACTTGCCAACCATAATACCTAACGTCTTATATAATGTCATTAAGTGTACCTACCTATCGTATTTAGTTTTAATAAATCAGTAATGTACCATTTTAATGAGCAATGCTGCAGATAAAGCATGTTTTTATTGTGTTTACCCCCTGTGACAGTTTAGATTTAGATATTTTATGCAGGTCCTGGTACTGTGCTGCTCTTCTTGAGGGAGGGCCTAATGGTTATTTCCCGCTTTGGATTGGTTCAGCGGACTGATTCTGCTCTCGCCATTGGATACTTTCAAACTAACGAACAAATCAAAAAAACTAAATGCGTCTTGGATGTAACGAGTAACGAAACGCTGTATAGAAATGTAGTGAAGTAGAAAGTACAGATACTTACTGTTAAATGTAGTGGAGTAAAAGTAGAAAGTATCCATTATTAAATCTACTTAAGTAAAGTACAGATACACTGAAATTGTACTTAAGTACAGTAACGAAGTACTTGTACTTCGTTACTTCCCACCACTGCGTCTTGATTACCTATTGTGTACACCTGGGGTTCCCTTCCCTCATGTGTTTAAATAGTCCTCGTTTCCCTTTGTCTTGTGCCAGTGCGTTCTTGTCCGTCTTGTCCGTCTTTCGTCACCCCCACGCCAGGTTTGTTTTTGCCATAGTCTTTTGCTTTTGTCATAGTCACAGTTTTGTCACAGTCTTGTTAATCTTTATTTTGTACCTTTGTCCGTCATAGTTTTGCCTTAGTCTTGTTGTTCTTTATTGTTGTTACTTTGCCTTTGCTCACAGTTTTCCACAGCTTTGATTCGTACTTTGTCTGGACATTCACTCGTCATGAGTTTTTTGTTACAATAAACCTTGTTTTCCCTCATCTCCGCACCTGAGTCCTCCCTCCATGAACCACCCCACCTGAGAGGGTTTTTCTAAATGTGACCTCCAAGAACCCCCCCGGCCGTTTCTAGTTCAGCCACAGGTTCATCCTACGGTGGCTGAGAAGTGCAAAACACATTTACAATTTAAAAAACACCTTATGATTTAAAAAAAGCTGAATACAATTTTAGGATACACATTTAAAGTTCAGAAAACACATTTACGAATTAAAAAAACATAACATTTTAAGAAACAATTTTTTTCAAAAATGTTTGTTCCCTAAAAAATGAATTTGTTTCTTAAAATGCTATATTGTTTTTTCATTTGTTCATGTCACCGATTTGGGAATAAGCAGTTCACAAAATGTATGGATGTGTTTCTTTAACTGTGAATGTGTATCTTACAATGTTATTTTGTTTTGTAATTTTTCAACGTTTTTTTTTTTTTTATTGTAAATGTGTTTTGCACTTCTCAGCCACCGTATCATACTCCTGTTGGTAGTCAACTACCACGTGTCTCTTTTTCCTTTGCCCCAAACCAGAGAAAGAAGAGTCATATCATACCCTATTTCAACAAGTTAAGCTAGTTCCCTGGTGTCCTAATGTGATGTCTGTGACTTGGTCAGAATCCCATAAGGATGAAGCCCAATAGCAGTTCAGTCCCCCTGCCTAACCCTAACCCTAACCCTAACCCTAACCCAAAACAGCCCCGTTCAGAGCGCTCGCTTTGGAGTGCCTGTCTCTTTAAATGCAAATGAGACACAGGCAATCCACCCACTTCTTCAGGGAGGTGTGCCCACGTCGGCACGCTAACGCTACCATGCTAACGCTACCATGCTAACGCTACCATGCTAATAGCTGAATGTGAACTCTGGGAGAAACATGGCAACTGGAGGAAACTTTTTGGTCAAACCTTATATGTTTGAACCAGAGTCAGACCCTGAATGAGAAGGAGCTAGCAAAGAAGTTGTTCAATGTAGACTGCAACAAGACGTTTCTGAATGGTGAGTTATGAGCTTTATTTGACTTTTTTCTTAAAAATGTGTATGTCTGTACGTCGGGTAACTGACTAAATATGGTCAACCGCTGACCGCCTACCAGATGAATTCTGTGTGGAGCGTGCACCAGCGCTGGCCCTTTCCGGCCTGGCCGGGCCCCTCCAGCACCCGGTTCTGGTGGATCAGGTCGGCCAGCCAGTTTCCGCTGCCGTTCCGCAGGACGTAGCGGTCCAGGAATATCAGCTGGCTCTCCGGCCCGTAGAACCAGTTGTAGTTGGAGTCCGCCACGGCTACGGTCCGCTGAAACCCTGAGAACAAACAGAGAGGACTCCTTAAAGGAAGCAGAGGGCAGAAATGATGCACATGTGATACAAAATGGATAAATATGACCCCAATGCTCAAGTAGAGGGAGGAGTTTGTAGAGGATAAAATGGAAATGCCTCTTTCTGTCGAATGATTTCCAAAGTGCACAGTCAGCGTACATTTACAAGCACAAGCTGTCAGCACTGTTCTGCAGACTGTAATTATGTAAGAAAAAGCTTGTGCTGCTTCTGAGAGGGTTTCTCAGAGATCGGTTTAGGGGCTACGTCTTGTAATCAGGCTCAGTCATCTGTAAAACGATGAGTCCATGAACCAGAGCTACAGTGGAGGCCCGCTAAGGGAAAGGCTTTGTGACAAAATAAAGAAAAGGGGAGTTCCTTCTCAAACCAGCCTCACGTTACAGTCCTCACTGAGGGCTGCTTCCAATCTGTTACTTCTCATGAAATCACTGTGTAAACACCATGTAAGGCCAGAGGAAACAGGGGACCCAAGGAGCTCCAGAAGATCCAAAGGGTTTATCACACCAACGCAACAGAAAGTGCTCTAGTGCCAGATAAAAAAGCTCAAACTAAACTTGAAAGACCAAAATCCTAAAGCTACAAAGACAACCTAGAGGCAAAGAGGTAAACCCAGAAAGGGACAGCAACGTAGACGCACCAGAAAGAAGACACCAGAGAAAATGACGGCCGGGGAACAGGCGTAGGACGTACAAAAAGAAGTCAACAGGCAGGAATAGATGGCAAGGACAAAGGAGGAATGAACCAGAGAGCCTAAACGGAGGGCAGTGTGATTACTGAGTGAGGGTCAGGTGACATAGAGACCAGAGGTGGAAGGACAGGAGCTGATGAGTGGGATGGACAAGCACTCAGGAGAAAAGAGGAGCAGGTAACAGGAAGCTGGACAGAACTCCATAATAACGAAGCAGAAAGCTCAAGACTAGACGTACAGCACAGGAAACTGGGGGAGGGCGTAAACCAAAAGAAATGGAACATGTAGAGAAAGTAAGGAACTCAGAGAGCAAAGGTGTCACACCTGGAAGAGTTTTTGTGTTTGGTCATGTCTTGGTCTTGTCATTTCCTGTTTTATTTTGAAAGGTGCATCCCCTTGTTCCAGGTCACTTGCACTTCCCTGAGTGTCACCTGTCTGGTTGTCTCCCCTGATCCCTGATTGTGTTACGCTGGGGTTCCCTTCCTGTGTTTAAATGGTTTCTCCTTGTCTGGTGCCAGTGGGTTTCGACTTATGACCAAAACTGTGCGTAAACCTCGTCCTGAACCCTTCCCATCCGTTCCTCCTCAAAGTGAGTTATTTTTGTACAGTAGTACCCTTCACATCCTCGTAATCGAGCGACCATTATTGTGTACTTGTTAGCCTATTGTCATCCTTGTTTTTCAGAGTGAATATTGTTTAGATACTTTGTCCTCAGTTTTGATTTACCTCGAAAGAGAGATTATTTTTTGATACTTTGTTTCTAGCCTTGTCTGCCTCGTTGTCAGAGTGATTATTATTTTGTACTTTGCCTTTCAATTAAATTTTTTGCCTCAAAATCTCTGCATCTGAGTCCTGCCTTGAGTACCTCTCTAATAAAAAGAACATAAGCTACAAACTTACATACAAACACCATAAGAGACTAAACTCTAATAATACTCTGATAATGAGTCAAGGGAAACAAAACCCAAATACAAAGTCCCAAAAAAGCCTAACAGAACCCCAACTACTGACATGTAAATTCTTTTCCAACAACTGCACGGCTTTGTTTCCATGGCGAAAAACAATCAAAAGAGAGGAAAAACAGAAAAATGATGTAGTGATGTTTTTTTTAAATGTTGTGTAACTGGTTTTCTGAAGGTTTTCTTTAAAACAACCCTAATAGTGAAGCCACTGCTTTTGTGTCTGGGTGTCATTTATTCCATCACTGACAGTTGCCTCTATCTATCTCAGCTGCCACACCAGCCTGAACCGTCGCCGTCATTTGTATGTGTGTTTTTCTCTTTAACTGGTTTGCCTTTTAGCGCTAGGTAACAGTAGGTTTGGAATTTACCACATTAATTAATTTGATTAAACTTCTAGGGAACACTGATATCATCCGTCCACTATTGTTGTGTCAACTGACTTCTTCCATCCAGTCATTTTCCTCCACTTATCTGGAGTCAGGTGACGCTGGCAGGAGGGGGGGGGGGTGTGGAGTTGCAAACCACTCGTGGTTGGAAGAAACCAAGAGCCCGACCTGCAGTCCAGGCAGGAGGAGAGGCATTCAGGAGGTCAAAGAAGAGCATGCCCATGGTTCTTTAATTAAACCAGTCAGGCTGAAGATCTGCTCAAATGGGCAAAACCATACTGCTCCATACTGATGAAGCATTCAGACAGCCCTCTACTGTCTGCCCTCCATATGACAGAGTGTCCCACAATGTCCGGAGCTCTCTGCACAACCTGGAACTGTCCCCTCTTTCCTTTTCTGAGCTGATCTCCCAAATGTCTTTGAGGCCAAAAGTCCTTCTCCACGTTCCACAGAGTCCCGCCCATAGCCTCAGCCACGTCAGGACCACCTGTGGCTCTTCTTCAGCAGACATAAATGAGCTTATTCACAGCTGCTGGAGAATGGACCCACACTCTGAGCTCTGACCCGGCCCATTCAGAGCCCATTCCCGCGTATTTCATACACACAGTTTCTGAAATGTTTTGGATCTGAGAGCTTTTGTATCATTTAATGTAAAAACTTTGCTCAAAATCCTGTTGGACACAACCAGATACACCTGATAGCAGCGGAAAGAAGACTGCACCACGATAATTTGGACTTATCGCATGGTAATAAATTATTATTAATTTGTTTTCAGATTTTGTTTAACGGCCACATAAAGACTAATAAAAAAATCTTTATCTTTTCTGGGATGAGGCTTTAAATGGTTAAAGACTTTAGAATTTTAGAAGAGATTTTTTAAACACAACTATCTTTTATTGACAATTGATTGATTTTGAATTCTGTTTCATTCTGATTTAATAGTTTTAAGCCTAAAGATAAAAAAAGGATGGATCTTGCAACCATTCATAGCAAAAGAAAGATTTCATTACAGATAATTGACTTATTCTGTCTCCATCTGCCTGAATATATCAATTTCATTAAAAACGTCTCCTCAAATTTCACAGCTTTAAAACGGGGATCCATCACAGGACGTAAGACAATAGTTACCAGGCAGGATGGTCCTGTAGAGGAAGGCGAAGTGCTTCAGCAGCCAGGGGTGGTTGAAGTGGTCGATGGCAAAGTGGCGCTGCACCAGGAACATGTACTGGAACAGAGAGCGGGTGGTGTAGCTGCCGTAGGCCACGCCCTCGTACAGGGAGCCGTCGGTCACGTCCTGCAGGAGGATCATGGACTTCTCCATGATGGACAGGACTTGCTTGGTCCACAGGTAAGCCTCCTGAAGGTAACCTAGAACCCAGAAATCCCACACAGTATCTGAGAATAAGCAGCTAAACCTTCTTCAGTCCCAGTGGATGTCAGATCTGCCTTCACTTGTTTCCAGTGTTCAGGTAAATGAAGGTTTTGGCAGAGTTTCTGAACGTGTGTGATGTTACTTCACTCTGGGAAAAAAGCATCTTCTCTCTGGGTTATCATCACACACCTTTGCCCCTTTGACAAACTCTCTGCTGGGGCCAGAGTAAGCGTGCCACCACTGTGCTACACAGCTCCGTGTGTACACTCCCACTCAGAATTTACTATCAAAACAAGCAGCTACATTAACACTGGCCACGGTTCATGGAGGAATCCCGGTGCTCCCCCTGGAGCCGTCCCACCGGCGTAGGGCCAGAACTGAGCAGGTATTTACCATCAGACATGAACTCTGAGCAGGCACAAAGGGCACATTTACAGGAACCGGGGGGTCTCCTGAGCAGCCATGCTCCTCAGTGGTCAATGACTTTGGTTGTGACAGACAAAGATTCTAAGTGTGGTTGTCTGTAGGTGAGGAAGAAGAGCAGTCATTTGTCCAGACTCAGCTATCCAAGTCTCACTTCCCCAGATGATATGTGAATGCTGTAACTGGGTGAATGTGGTGTAACAGCTTTGGGTAGTTGGCAAAAACTAAAACGGTCCTATATAAATACAGCCCATGTGGAACCTCAGGCTGGCATCTCAAGTGCTTCCACTCATATTCTTAATTGTGTTAATACAGCAGCGGCCAGCTTCCTGAGCTCTACTCCAGCAGAGCTGGACTGTGTTGTTAACACCGAAAGGTCAGAGTGTGCGACGTTGGACAACATTACCCCGCCGGAAAAGGAGGTGATCAGTCAAGAGAGGCTGGGTTCTTGGTTTAATAACTCAAAGATTTTTAGAGGCAGACTACAAGAAAGCTGGGAAGAATATGGTACTCTTCTAATTTTAGAGCCTCAATTGTTCTGGAAAGATAGTCTAATAGAGTATAATAAAGCCTATCATAAAGCTAGAAGTGCCTATTATTCATCACTGATTGAGTGAGCAAGAACTGTTGCAGAGACTTGAACATGTTATTGGCATTAATGGGGATTGATGTAAGTAATATTTGTTTGATAGCTACCAGTTTGTTCAGGTAAATGAGGAATTTTCTTGCCACAGCAGAGTAAGTCATCGAGTTCCTCAGGGTTCTGTATTTGGACCAGTTCTGTTTCCTTTAGGTAGCATTATTCAACACAGAATCAATATGTAACCATGTGAAAACAATCAGTTAATCAAACTTAAGTCATGTCTTAAAGGAATAAAGACCTGGATGACTCTGATCAGAGGATTTCAAGGTGGAAGTGTTTGGTTAAATAGTTATTCTACAAAGCATTTCTGTGGCCTCTGTTCTACAGTGTGTTTGCTTCCATCACAGTCCAAATACCAAGAAAGAGGTTGAGATTGTAGCAATTTAAAAATCCTCGCTGATGAGTATGTTCTTAAATCTGAGATGTATTATGATGTGAACATGGAGCACTTTTAAAACAAACTTAGTAATTGAATGGTTCCACATATGTCATAAAATCCAATTGTGAGCACATTAAATATTCACTTCAACCCAAACAGCACGATGTGAAAAACCTGCGTTTCACCTCTGCTCTTCCATACTGGAAACACTCCCACACATCTGGGTATACTATCTGAACTGAATGTCCTTTTATTGCAGAAGGAGTAAAGGATGCACAACTTCAAATGGGGTTATGTCCAGCTTCTGCAGTGCATTCCCTTCTAATGAACGTTTTCTAGCCTTCTAAAATCAAGCATTTATCAAGATGCTTATGCTTTCAAGCCAGAAAATGGCCATGAAAGACAAAAAGAAGTCACTAAACAAAGTACAAAACCGTTAAAAGCTGTCAAACTAAATTGTATCATAAAAGATTTTTTTTTAAACGAATAAAAAAGACTGAGAAAACTGAGTTAAAGGAAGGGAAACTGACAAGAGAAATGAACGAAAGAAACTAAGAAAGAAAAACTGAGACTGGAAAGATACAACAGCGACCAAACTAAGAACATGGAAAGCAGAGGGTTCTGGAAAAGATGACTGCTACTATCCATTTTGCTTAGTTTGTCATTTAGTTGACATTAAGACTGGACTTTTGTTCCAGACCCAAAACCCTTCTAGAAAAAGCCAGCAGTACATCAGAACTTTTTAAGATCCCCCTTGGATGATATACATTGTGTATTTACTCACTTATAATCAGTAATCATGCTAACTACCACACAGGATGTCCAATTCATCCCATTTTCATCAGAAAAACTACTAAAGATTTCTCATATTAGTAAATGAAGGTAAACTTGTTTTACAAATTAACAGAAAATGGAAAAACTCACAATTAAGGGATTAAAGTCACCAAAAAAAGGAACTCACAAACAACCTGAACATGACACCAAAGAGAGGTGGCTACCAAAAAACACCTTTTCGATTAAACTGGCCCCCAAAGTGAGTCCGTTTAGCCAGACCCCATCCAAAGTCCCAACAGCTCATTTACATGTTTACAGTCCTTGTTCATCCAAGATTGTCTCTGCCTCTCGTGATGAAAAACAGGAGGCAATATTTTCAAAAAATGAGAATAACTATTATCTGAGGTTTCATGGACGTAAGTGCACCATAAAAGCTGCAAAAACTAAAAATAAAAGCTCTTTATGGTATATATAGAGCACCAGAAGTGCTCTGAATCAGACTTTTCTGTTTTAACCCCCGTTTGAGGAGCCACATTCCCACCCAGAGCCAGAGAGGGTTTCCCAACACAACTGGGACCTTTAAGAGGTTTGCCTGTTTCACAATCATTTCAAACTGGCACCGGGATGGTTTTTCTGCTCATGAAGCGGCACGCATTTAAAAAACTTGGGAAGTCTTTTTAAAAGGAGAGCTTAGCTACACATTTGCCAGATTAGCAGCGCTCTGAAAGTAATATTATTTTTCAGGTTTCAGAATGGAACTGTTATTGAATAGTATCAGCAATAGAAAATGACATCAGGACTAGGGATGTCCCAATCCATCTTTTTGAACTTCTGATACGATACCGATCCCGGCCTATCAGAGCATGTATTAAAGTTTAAAATTATTTAGCCTAATTACTTAGTTGTCAGACACATTTTGAACAGGGATTTACTCTGATAACAACTTAAAGGTTAGGACACAGACCTGTGGGTTAGAGATGCTAATGCTAATGTGGGATCGGACTTTTAAAAAAAATGGATCTCGAGTCTGGATCTGTGTTTTCTCCTGCCGGCTGATTTGCATTTTTTTGCAAATATCGACGGCCGATCCGATCCAGATATCGGATCGGGACCAGCCTAATCAAGACTGAAAACCTGCTCTTCAGATCTTCTACAGCTAAACACAAAGAGCCAGGACTGCCTTAACTCAGGCCTCTGCAGACGGCCGGAGGCCCCGGGAACTCACCCTGGGTCATGTAGACCAGACTTCCTGTGAGCAGGGCCACGCAGTTGGTGGGCTGGTGGTTGTGCAGGTACTGGAAGCCCCAGCCCCGGACGTAGGACTTCTCGTACATGAGGCGCGAGGCGTTGCCGATCACCTGCAGGAAGCGCTCCTGCTGCCCTTTGCTCAGGTACTCGAACAGGAAGTCGTAGGCCGTGGCGAAGCCCACCAGCGAGTGCGCCAGAGGAACCTCGTCCCAGGGGGCGTCTTTCACCAGCCTGAAACACACGCAGCAGACACAGAGTTACACACACTGAGCGGAGAAAACAGGAGTCCAAAACATCCCAGCTAACGGCGCCTTAGCCTTTCCTTCCAGTATTACGGCTGAGTCAGCTACACTAAGAAGAAAAGAAAGCTCCCAATGAGCGTTTTGCAAAAAAACGCAAACCAGCCGGCAGGAGAAAATGCCGATCCAGACTCCCGATCCATTTTTTTTTTTTAAAGTCCGATCCCACATGAGCATTAGCATTAGCATCTGTAACCACAGGTCTGTGTCCTAACCATTAAGTTGTTATCAGAGTAAATCCCTGTTCAACATGAGTCTGACAACTAAGTAAGTAGGCTAAATAACTTTAGACTTTAATACATGCTCTGATAGGCCGGGATCGGGATCGTATCGGAAGTTAAAAAAGCTTGAGAGGGGCAGGTGGTTTCCCTGACTTTGGTCATTGTCTGGACAGCCATTAATTAAGAGGAAACTGAGTCGTTCATAAATCCCTCTGCTGAAAGTGTGCAGAAGTGTGCAGAAACAGCCGATGAATGGACCAATCAGATCCACACAAATTACCTACGAGCACACGGGTCTTGACCCCGTTTCCGGGCTGATCTGGGGCTGCTTTTCAGGGATGTTTAGGAGAAATGGAAATCTGTTTATGTGCGTCTGCGACCACATTCTGGCCGGCGCAGCAAACCTGACTGTTTGCTATCATAAAAAAAAAAACTGTGTGCACTGACACACTCCCCAGTAGCGCTGAGATGCTAAGCCAGAGACCAGAGTTCGGTTTTGAACATTAGCACGAGCCAGAAGATTCCCTCAGACCCCTGGCACCGGAAAGATCAAACACCCTCCACGAGGACCGGCCTGAGAGATCCTCGGGCAGAGACCGGGTGCTTTGCTCAGGCTGAGGGTCAGAATGGTTCAGGTCTGCTGGTTTCTGCTGAAAAGTGCGTGGGATCATGGCGGCGCGATGCCGTCTGCTCGGGCCGATTAAAAAAAAAAAACCTGGCAGCAAAGCGAGGCCCGTCGCTGGAGCCGCCGCACACATAATTGAGGGTTGTGAATACCGCAGCCGACTGATCCTGGAGCCGCTCGGCAGAGGCCGTGAGAGGTTCAGTGACCATAATAAAAGTGCGGCCAAGGAGAAAAAACTCACAGTGTGCTCTGGAGATGTGAAAACACATGCTCAGTGGCTTTTCCCCTCTGCACCGATACGGGGAAAAATGCCTCGTGAATTGCACTAATGCCACTCAGTCTGACCCCCCCCCTCACACACACACACACACACATACACACACACACACACACACACACA
>CAJRST010018890.1:1871291-1885230 GCA_907169785.1 Menidia menidia | reverse complement strand
TGTGTGTGTGTGTGTGTGTGTGTGTATGTGTGTGTGTGTGTGTGTGAGGGGGGGGGTCAGACTGAGTGGCATTAGTGCAATTCACGAGGCATTTTTCACCGTATCGGTGCAGAGGGGAAAAGCCACTGAGCATGTGTTTTCACATCTCCAGAGCACACTGTGAGTTTTTTCTCCTTGGCCGCACTTTTATTATGGTCACTGAACCTCTCACGGCCTCTGCCGAGCGGCTCCAGGATCAGTCGGCTGCGGTATTCACAACCCTCAATTATGTGTGCGGCGGCTCCAGCGACGGGCCTCGCTTTGCTGCCAGGTTTTTTTTTTTTAATCGGCCCGAGCAGACGGCATCGCGCCGCCATGTGCTAATGTTCAAAACCGAACTCTGGTCTCTGGCTTAGCATCTCAGTGCTACTGGGGAGGGTGTCACAGTTTTTTTTTAATGATAGCAAACAGTCAGGTTTGCTGCACCGGCCAGAATGTGGTCGCAGACGCACATAAACAGATTCCCATTTCTCCTAAACATCCCTGAAAAGCAGCCCCAGATCAGCCCGGAAACTTGGTCGTAGATCATTTTTGTGGATCTGATTGGTCCATTCACCGGCTGTTTCTGCACACTTCTGCACACTTTCAGCAGAGGGATTTATGAACGACTCAGTTTCCTCTTATTTAATACCTGTCCAGACAATAACCCAAGTCAGGGAAACCACCTGACCCTCTCAAGCTTTTTTAACTTCCGATACGATACCAATCCCGGCCTATCAGAGCATGTATTAAAGTCTAAAGTTATTTAGCCTACTTACTTAGTTGTCAGACTCATGTTGAACAGGGATTTACTCTGATAACAACTTAATGGTTAGGACACAGACCTGTGGTTACAGATGTTAATGCTAATGCTCACGTGGGATCGGACTTTAAAAAAAAAAATGGATCGGGAGTCTGGATCGGCATTTTCTCCTGCCGGCTGGTTTGCATTTTTCTGCAAAACGCTCATTGGGAGCTTTCTTTTCTTCTCAGAGCGGCTGACTCTGTGGTGCTACTGGAAGGAAAGGCTAAGGAGCCGTTAGCTGGGATGTTTTGGACTCCTGTTTTCTCCGCTCAGTGTGTGTAACTCTGTGTCTGCTGTGTGTGTTCCAGGCTGGTGAAGGACGCCCCCTGGGACGAGGTTCCTCTGGCCCACTCGCTGGTGGGCTTCGCCACGGCCTACGACTTCCTGTACGAGTACCTGAGCAAAGGGCAGCAGGAGCGCTTCCTGCAGGTGATCGGCAACGCCTCGCGCCTCATGTACGAGAAGTCCTACGTCCGGGGCTGGGGCTTCCAGTACCTGCACAACCACCAGCCCACCAACTGCGTGGCCCTGCTCACAGGAAGTCTGGTCTACATGACCCAGGGTGAGTTCCCGGGGCCTCCTGCCGTCCGCAGAGCCCCGAGTTGACGGCAGTCCTGAACCCTTTGTGTTTAGCTGTAGAAGATCTGAAGAGCAGGTTTTCAGTCTTGATTAGGCTGGTCCCGATCCGATATCTGGATCGGATCGGCCGCCGATATTTGCAAAAAAATGCAAATCGGCCGGCAGGAGAAAATGCTGATCCAGACTCGAAATCCATTTTTTTAAAAAGTCCGATCCCACATTAGCATTAGCATCTGTAACCCACAGGTCTGTGTCCTAAGCTTTAAGTTGTTATCAGAGTAAATCCCTGTTCAAAATGTGTCTGACAACTAGGTAATTAGGCTAAATAATTTTAAACTTTAATACATGCTCTGATAGGTCGGGATCGGTATCGGATCAGAAGTTCAAAAAGCTGGATTGGGACATCCCTAGTCCTGATGTCATTTTCTATTGCTGATACTATTCAATAACAGTTCCATTCTGAAACCTGATGAATAATATTACTTTTAGAGCGCTGCTTAGCTAAGCTCTCTCTTAACAGAGACTTCCCAAGTTTTTTAAATGCGTGACGCTTCATGAGCAGAAAAACCATCCCGGTGCCAGTTTGAAATGATTGTGAAACAGGCAAACTTCTTAAAGGTCCCGGCTGTGTTGGGAAACCCTCTCTGGCTCTGGGTGGGAATGTGGCTCCTCAAACGGGGGTTAAAACAGCAAAGTCTGATTCAGAGCACTCCTGGTGCTCTATATCTACCGTAAAGAGCTTTTCTTTTTAGTTTTTGCAGCTTTTACGGTGCACTTACGTCCATGAAACCTCAGATAATAGTTATTCTCATTTTTTGAAAATATTGCCTCCTGTTTTTCATCACGAGAGGCAGAGACAATCTTGGATGAACAAGGACTGTAAACATGTAAATGAGCTGTTGGGACTTTGGATGGGGTCTGGCTAAACGGACTCACTTTGGGGGCCAGTTTAATCGAAAAGGTGTTTTTTGGTAGCCACCTCTCTTTGGTGTCATGTTCAGGTTGTTTGTGAGTTCCTTTTTTTGGTGACTTTAATCCCTTAATTGTGAGTTTTTCATTTTCTGTTAATTTGTAAAACAAGTTTACCTTCATTTACTGATATGACAAATCTTTAGTAGTTTTTCTGATGAAAATGGGATGAATTGGACATCCTGTGTGGTACTTAGCATGATCACTGCTTATAAGTGAGTAAATACACAATGTATATCATCCAAAGGGGATCTTAAAAAGTTCTGATGTACTGCTGGCTTTTTCTAGAAGGGTTTTGTGTCTGGAACAAAGGTCCAGTCATAATGTCAACTAAATGACAAACTAAGCAAAAAGGACAGTAGTAGTCATCTTTTCCAGAACCCTCTGCTTTCCATGTTCTTAGTTTGGTCGCTGTTGTATCTTTCCAGTCTCAGTTTTTCTTTCTTAGTTTCTTTCGCTCGTTTTTCTTGTCAGTTTCCCTTTAACTCAGTTTTCTCAGTCTTTTCTATTCGTTTAAAAAAAAATCTTTTATGATACAATTTAGTTTGACAGCTTTTAACGGTTTTGTACTTTGTTTAGTGACTTGTTTTTGTCTTTCATGGCCATTTTCTGGCTTGAAAGCATAAGCATCCTGATAAATGCTTGATTTTAGAAGGCTAGAAAACGTTCATTAGAAGGGAATGCACTGCAGAAGCTGGACATAACCCCATTTGAAGTTGTGCATCCTTTACTCCTTCTGCAATAAAAGGACATTCAGTTCAGATAGTGTACCCAGACGTCTGGGAGTGTTTCCATTATGGAAGAGCAGAGGTGAAACGCAGGTTTTTCACATCGTGCTGTTTGAGTTGAAGTGAATATTTAATGTGCTCACAATTGGATTTTATGACATATGTGGAACCATTCAATTACTAAGTTTGTTTTAAAAGTGCTCCATCTTCACATCATAATACATCTTAGATTTTAGAACATACTCATCACCGAGGATTTTTAAATTGCTACAATCTCAACCACTTTCTTGGTATTTGGACTGTGATGGAAGCAAACACACTGTAGAACAGAGGCCACAGAAATGCTTTGTAGAGTAACTATTTAACCACACACTTCCACCTTGAAATCCTCTGATCAGAGTCATCCAGGTCTTTATTCCTTTAAGACATGACTGAAGTTTGATTAGCTGATTGTTTTCACATGGTTACATATTGATTCTATGTTGAATAATGCTACCTAAAGGAAACAGATATAAAGAAAAAATAACCGGTCCAAACACAGAACCCTGAGGAACTCAATGATTACTCCGCTGTAGGAGGTAGATTCCTCATTTACATAAACAAACTGGTAGCTATCAAACAAATATTACTTACATCAATCCCCATTAATGCCAATAACATGTTCAAGTCTCTGCAACAGTTCTTGCTCACTCAATCAGTGATGAATAATAGGCACTTCTAGCTTTATGATAGGCTTTATTATACTCTATTAGACTATCTTTCCAGAACAATTGAGGCTCTAAAATTAGAAGAGTACCATATTCTTCCCCGCTTTCTTGTAGTCTGCCTCTAAAAATCTGAGTTATTAAACCAAGAACCCAGCCTCTCCTGACTGATCACCTCCTTTTCCGGCGGGGTAATGTTGTCCAACGTCGCACACTCTGACCTTTCAGTGTTAACAACACAGTCCAGCTCTGCTGGAGTAGAGCTCAAGAAGCTGGCCGCTGCTGTATTAACACAATTAAGAATATGAGTGGAAGCACTTGAGATGCCAGCCTGAGGTTCCACATGGGCTGTATTTATATAGGACCGTTTTAGTTTTTGCCAACTACCCAAAGCTGTTACACCACATTCACCCAGTTACAGCATTCACATATCATCTGGGGAAGTGAGACTTGGATAGCTGAGTCTGGACAAATGACTGCTCTTCTTCCTCACCTACAGACAACCACACTTAGAATCTTTGTCTGTCACAACCAAAGTCATTGACCAGTGAGGAGCACGGCTGCTCAGGAGGAGCCCGGGAGACCCCCCGGTTCCTGTAAATGTGCCCTTTGTTCCTGCTCAGAGTTCATGTCTGATGGTAAATACCTGCTCAGTTCTGGCCCTACGCCGGTGGGACGGATCCAGGGGGAGCACCGGGATTCCTCCATGAACCGCGGCCAGTGTTAATGTAGCTGCTTGTTTTGATAGTAAATTCTGAGTGGGAGTGTACACACACGGAGCTGTGTAGCACAGTGGTGGCACGCTTACTCTGGCCCCAGCAGAGAGTTTGTCAAAAGGGGCAAAGGTGTGTGATGGTAACCCATAGAAAGATGCTTTTTTTCCCAGAGTGAAGTAACATCACACATATTCAGAAACTCTGCCAAAACCTTCATTTACCTGAACACTGGATACAACTGAAGGCAGATCTGACATCCACTGGGATTGAAGAAGGTTCAGCTGCTTATTCCCAGATACTGTGTGGGATTTCTGTGTTCTAGGTTACCTTCAGGAGGCTTACCTGTGGACCAAGCAAGTCCTGTCCATCATGGAGAAGTCCATGATCCTCCTGCAGGACGTGACCGACGGCTCTCTGTACGAGGGGGTGGCCTACGGCAGCTACACCACCCGCTCTCTGTTCCAGTACATGTTCCTGGTGCAGCGCCACTTCGCCATTGACCACTTCAACCACCCCTGGCTGCTGAAGCACTTCGCCTTCCTCTACAGGACCATCCTGCCTGGTAACTATTGTCTTACGTCCTGTGACGGATCCCCGTTTTAAAGCTGTGAGATTTGAGGAGACGTTTTTAATGAAATGGATATATTCAGGCAGATGGAGACAGAATAAGTCAATTATCTGTAATGAAATCTTTGTTTTGCTATGAATGGTTGCAAGATCCATTCTTTTTTGATCTTTAGGCTTTAGAGTATTATTTCAGAATCAATCAAAATCAATCAATTGTCAGTAAAAGATATTGTTGTTTAAAAACTCTCTTCTAAAATTTTAAAATCTTTAACCATTTAAAGCCTCATCCAAGAAAAAATATCGATTTTTTTTTATATCAGTCTTTATGTGGCTGTTAAACAAAATATGAAAACAAAATAATCATTTATTACCATGCGATAAGTCTAAAATATCGTTGTGCAGTCTTCTGCCCGCTGCTATCAGGTATATCTGATAGTGTCCAACAGGGTTTTGAGCAAAGTTTTTACGTTAAATGACACCAAAGGTCTCAGATCCAAAACATTTCTGAAACTCTATGTATGAAATACACGGGAATGTTCTCTGAATGGCCGGGTCAGAGCTCAGAGTGTGGGTCCAGCCTCCAGCAGCTGTGAATAAGGTCATTTATGTCTGTTGAAGAAGAGCCAAAGGTGGTCCTGACGTGGCCGAGGCTATGGGCGGGACTCTGTGGAGAAGGACTTTTGATTCGCTTCAAAGACATTTGGGAGATCTGCTCACAAAAGGAAAAAGGGGACAGTTCCAGGTTGTGCAGAGAGCTCCGGACATTGTGGGACTGTTCTATCATATGGAGGGCAGACAGTAGAGGGCTGTCTGAATGCTTGATCAGTATGGAGCAGTATGGTTTTGCCCATTTGAGCAGATCTTCAGCCTGACTGGTTTAATTAAAGAACCATGGGCATGCTCTTCTTTGACCTCCTGAATGCCTCTCCTCCTGCCTGGACTGCAGGTCGGGCTCTTGGTTTCTTTCAGCCACGAGTGGTTTGCAACTCCACACCCCCCCCCCCCTCCTGCCAGCGTCACCTGACTCCAGATAAGTGGAGGAAAATAACTGGATGGAAGAAGTCAGTTGACACAACAATAGTGGACGGATGATATCAGTGTTCCCTAGAAGTTTAATCGAATTAATTAATGTGGTAAATTCCAAACCTACTGTTACCTAGCGCTAAAAGGCAAACCAGTTAAAGAGAAAAACACACATACAAATGACGGCGACGGTTCAGGCTGGTGTGGCAGCTGAGATAGATAGAGGCAACTGTCAGTGATGGAATAAATGACACCCAGACACAAAAGCAGTAACTTCACTAATAGGGTTGTTTTAAAGAAAACCTTCAGAAAACCAGTTACACAACATTTAAAAAAAACATCACTACATCATTTTTCTTTTTTTCCTCTCTTTTGATTGTTTTTCGCCATGGAAACAAAGCTGTTTGGAAAATAATTTACATGTCAGTAGTTGGGGTTCTGTTAGGCTTTTTTGGGACTTTGTATTTGGGTTTTGTTTCCCTTGACTCATCCCTCTGAGTTTATTCGTCTTATTAGAGTTTAGTCTTGTGTATTGTGTTTGTATGTAAGTTTGTAGCTTATGTTCTTTTTGTCAGAGAGGTACTCAAGGCAGGACCCAGATGCAGAGATTTTGAGGCAAAAACTTTCATTGAAAGGCAAAGTACAAAATAATAATCCCTCTGACAACGAGGCAGACAAGGCTAGAAACAAAGTATCAAAAAATAATCTCTCTTTCGAGGTAAATCAAAACTGAGGACAAAGTATCTAAACAATATTCGCTCTGAAAAACAAGGATGACAATAGGCTAACAAGTACACAACAATGGTCGCTCGATAACGAGGATGTGAAGGGTACTACTGTACAAAAATAACTCACTTTGAGGAGGAACGGATGGGAAGGGTTCAGGACTAGGTTTGTGCACAGTTTTGGTCATAAGTCGAAACCCACTGACACCAGACAAGGAGAGACTATTTAAACACAGGAAGGGAACCCCAGGGGAACACAATCAGGGATCAGGGGAGACAACCAGACAGGTGACACACAGGGAAGTGCAAGTGACCTGGAACAAGGGGATGTACCTTTCAAAATAAAACAGGAAATGACAAGACCACGACCAAGACATGACAAAACACAAAATCACTTTTGCTCTCTGAGTTCCTTACTTTCTCTCTACATGTTCTATTTTCTGTGGGTTACGCCCTCCCCCATTTTCCTATGCTGTACGTCTGATTTTGAGCTTTCTGCTTCGTTATTATGGAGTTCTGTCCAGCTTCCTGTTACCTGCTCCTCTTTTCCTCAGTGCTTGTCCATCCCAGTCATCAGCTCCTGGCCTTCCACCTCTGGTCCCTATGTCACCTGACCCTCACTCAGTAATCACACTGCCCTCCATTTAGGCTCTCTGGTTAATTCCTCCTTTGTCCCTGCCGTCTATTCCTGCCTGTTTCCTTCAATTCAATTCAATTCAATAATTTATTGTCATTGTCAAAAAAGGCAACGAAATTGTGTTTGGGATACAACATTTAGTAGCAGCAAGTTCCAAGTAAAGTGCACAAGAGGTAAAAGTGACACCAGTGCTTGACCCCCCCAGCCCCCCCCTCCATCCCACTTAAAGTGCAGCAAAGTTTATTAAGTGCCATAATGCTTGCCCCCCCCAACACACACACACATACACACACACACACGCACACACACACACATACACACACAGGATAAATACACCCTAATGAATAAGGCAAAACATTCAGAATTAGGCAGTCCGTTCCTCAAAAGTGCTGTGAGTTCAAAAGTCTTATGGCCTGGTGGTATAGGCTGTTGGCCAGTCTTTTGGTCCGGCTCTGAAGGGACCTGTACCTTCTACCTGAGGGTAGAAGTTGGAACAAGTGATGGGCAGGATGGTGGCTGTCACGCATGATGTTCTGCACTCTCCGTAGACAGTCCTTCTTTTTGTACGTCCTACGCCTGTTTCCCGGGCCGTCATCTTCTCTGGAGTCTTCCTTCTGGTGCTTCTACGTTGCTGTCCATTTCTGGGTTTACCTCTTTGTCTCTAGGTTGTCTTTGTAGTTTTAGGATTTTGGTCTTTCAAGTTTAGTTTGAGCTTTTTTATCTGGCACTACAGCACTTTTTGTTGCGTTGGTGTGATAAACCCTTTAGATCTTCTGGAGCTCCTCGGGTCTCCTGTTTCCTCTGGCCTTACATGGTGTTTACACAGTGATTTCATGAGAAATAACAGATTGGAAGCAGCCTTCAGTGAGGACTGTAATGTGAGACTGGTGTTAAAAGGAACTCCCCTTTTCTTTATTTTTTCACAAAGCCTTTCCCTTAGCGGGCCTCCACTGTAGCTCTGGTTCATGGACTCATCGTTTTACAGATGACTGACCCTGATTACAAGACGTAGCCCCTAAACCGATCTCTGAGAACCCTCTCAGAAGCAGCACAAGCTTTTTCTTACATAATTACAGTCTGCAGAACAGTGCTGACAGCTTGTGCTTGTAAATGTACGCTGACTGTGCACTTTGGAAATCATTCGACAGAAAGAGGCATTTCCATTTTATCCTCTACAAGCTTCTCCCTCTACTTGAGCATTGGGGTCATATTTATCCATTTCTTATCACAAGTGCATTGTTTCTGTCCTCAGCTTCCTTTAAGAAGTCCTCTCTGTTTGTTCTCAGGGTTTCAGCGGACTGTAGCCGTGGCGGACTCCAACTACAACTGGTTCTACGGGCCGGAGAGCCAGCTGATATTCCTGGACCGCTACGTCCTGCGGAACGGCAGCGGAAACTGGCTGGCCGACCTGATCCACCAGAACCGGGTGCTGGAGGGGCCCGGCCAGGCCGGAAAGGGCCAGCGCTGGTGCACGCTCCACACGGAGTTCATCTGGTAGGCGGTCAGCGGTTGACCATATTTAGTCAGTTACCCGACGTACAGACATACACATTTTTAAGAAAAAAGTCAAATAAAGCTCATAACTTTCCATTCAGAAACATCTCGTTGCAGTCTACGTTGAACAAATTCTTGGCTAGCTCCTTCTTGTTCAGGGTCTGACTCTGGTTCAAACATATAAGGTTGGACCAAAATGTTGCCTCCAGCTGCTATCTTTCTCCCACAGTTCATGTTCAACTGTTGTCATGGTAGCGTTAGCATGGTAGCGTTGGCATGGTAGCGTTAGCATGGTAGCGTTAGCGTGCCGACGTGGGCACACCTCCCTGAAGAAGTGGGCGGATTGCCTGTGTCTCATTTGCATTTAAAGAGACAGGCACTCCAAAGCGAGCGCTCTGAACGGGGCTGTTTTGGGTTAGGGTTAGGGTTAGGGTTAGGGTTAGGGTTAGGCAGGGGGACTGAACTGCTATTGGGCTTCATCCTTATGGGATTCTGACCAAAGCTTGTCACAGACATTACATTAGGACACCAGGGAGCTAGCTTAACTTGTTGAAATAGGGTATGATATGACTCTTCTTTCTCTGGTTTGGGGGAAAGGAAAAAGAGACAGGTGGTAGTTGACTACCAACAGGAGTATGATATGGTGGCTGAGAAGTGCAAAACACATTTACAATTAAAAAAAGAACGTTGAAAAATTAAAAAACAAAATAACATTGTAAGATACACATTCACAATTAAAGAAACACATCCATACATTTTGTGAACTGCTTATTCCCAAATCGGTGACATGAACAAATGAAAAAACAATATAGCATTTTAAGAAACAAATTCATTTTTTAGGAGACAAACATTTTTGAAAAAAATTGTTTCTTAAAATGTTATGTTTTTTTAATTCGTAAATGTGTTTTCTGAACTTTAGATGTGTATCCTAAAATTTTATTCAGCTTTTTTTAAATCATAAGGTGTTTTTTAAATTGTAAATGTGTTTTGCACTTCTCAGCCACCGTAGGATGAACCTGTGGCTGAACTAGAAACAGCCGGGGGGGTTCTTGGAGGTCACATTTAGAAAAACCCTCTCAGGTGGGGTGGTTCATGGAGGGAGGACTCAGGTGCGGAGATGAGGGAAAACAAGGTTTATTGTAACAAAAGACTCATGACGAGTGAATGTCCAGACAAAGTACGAATCAAAGCTGTGGAAAACTGTGAGCAAAGGCAAAGTAACAACAATAAAGAACAACAAGACTAAGGCAAAACTATGACGGACAAAGTTACAAAATAAAGATTAACAAGACTGTGACAAAACTGTGACTATGACAAAAGCAAAAGACTATGGCAAAAGCAAACCTGGCGTGGGGGTGACGAAAGACGGACAAGAACGCACTCGCACAAGACAAGGGGAAACGAGGACTATTTAAACACATGAGGGAGGGGAACCCCAGGTGTACACAATAGGTAATCAAGACAAGACGAGACACCAGACGTGACAAACCCATACATTATTAAGAGGCGTGGCCTCCCTGAGTTGGTCTGTTCAGAGCAGTATTTCCTCTCATGTCCCCCTCTCCCTGACCCGTAGGTACGACCCGGTCCTGGTCCCCAAGCCCCCCGCGGACTTCGGCACGGCTCAGCTGCACCACTTCGAGGACTGGGGGGTGGTCACCTACGGCAGCGCGCTCCCCGCGGACACCAACCACTCCTTCCTCTCCTTCAAGTCCGGGAAGCTGGGCGGGCGCGCCATCTTCGACATCGTCCACCAGAACAAGTACAGCGAGTGGATCAAGGGGTGGCGGAACTTCAACGCGGGCCACGAGCACCCGGACCAGAACTCCTTCACCTTCGCCCCCAACGGCGTGCCCTTCATCACCGAGGGGCTGTACGGCCCCAAGTACACGCTGCTCAACAACGCCGTATTGTTCGCCTCCCCCCTCCCCGGGACCTGCTTCCAGCCCTGGGCCGGACAGGTGACCGAGGCCTGCGACTCCAAGTGGCTCAAGTACAAGGCGGGGCTGGCGGCGGACGCCCAGGGCCGCGTGGAGGCCGCCATGAGGAGGGAGGGCGTGGTCTTCGTCCGGGGCGAGGCCCGCTCGGCCTACAGCCCCGAGCTGAAGATCCGCAGCTTCCAGAGGAACCTCTTCCTCCTGCACCCGGAGCTCCTGGTCCTGGTGGACCACTTCCACCTGGACCCCGGCAGCCCCGCCTGGGCCATGAGCGCCTTCTTCCACAACACCGAGCTGCCCTTCCAGGCCACGCAGGTGGACGGCGTCCACGGGGCCTTCGTGTCCCACGGCCAGGACAAATACAAGATGTTCTGGATGGACGATACTAGCCACAGCAGCAGGGGGGCCTCGGGGTACTGGACCTACCCCCGGGGCTACCCCTACAACGGCTCCAACTACGTCAACGTCACCATGCCCCTCCGGTACCCCCACACCCGGGTGGCCTACATCTTCTTCGGGCCGGGCGTGGACGTGCAGAGCTTCAGCCTGCGCGGAGACCACCAGCGGGTGGACGTCTACCTGTCCACCAAGGACCACTCCTACACCATCTACCTGCTGACCGGCGAGGTGGTCGGCAAGCCGCTGTTCGCCATGGTGCTGCTGGACCGCAAGAAGGTGGTGTTCGAGCGGGCGGCGGCGGCGGGGGGGGCGGGGGAGGAGCGCCCCCTGGAGGAGGTGGAGGAGTACGTGGGCCTGCTGGAGGACCGGCTGCAGCACGTGAAGCCGGTCTTCCAGCAGATGGAGCGCCACGTCCTGGGCCGGACGCTCAGCGCCGCCAGCTTCCGCAAGACGGCCGAGCGCCTGCTGCAGTCCGCCGGCCGGAAGAAGGCGCAGGGGGCGGGGCCGAAGATGTCCGCCATGTCCGGGAGGCGCGGGCGGGCCCGGGCCGGCCCCCGGGGGGGCCTCCCCGAGGGCGTGCCCGACATTTTTGCACAGATCGAGGCCAGCGAACGCAGGGAGAGACAGAGGGCCGGCGGGGGGGCGGACCAGGACGGCCCCGAGGAGGGGGGGGGCGACTCCCGCGCCTTCCTGGACTACAGCGATGGCCGCCGGGGCCGCAAGCCCCCCCCGCTCAAGGGAGGCAGCTTTAAAGAGGTGGGGGGCCAGGGGGGGGGCGGTCAGGGGGTGTCCAGCGCAGCCTCGTCCATCCGCCTGTTCCTGCTGCTCAACACGGCCACCTTCTTCCTGCTGCTGGCCCTGCTGCTGACCCGCGTCCAGCGGGCGGCCAGCCTGCACACGCAGAGGTGCTTCTACACCGTCCTGCTGATGGACAGCTTCATCCTGCTCCTCCTCTACTCCTCCTGCTCACACAGCCAGTGCTAGCAGCGGGCCCCCCCCCCCCACCTACCCCCCCCACCGACCCCACCACTGCCCACTCCCCCCCAGACCTTCAGGGCCACGGTTCAGAAACGTCCAGGAAACACAAATGAGAAGATTTCAGTTTGGAGGAAGAGAGGTCAAACGTTTTAACAGAGAAATACAGGTACATCTGAACATGTAATTGTCTAAAAATATTTTTAAAAATCTTTCTAAACACGGTTGATGGTAAACTAAGAACCAAAACATTCATTCTTATCGTCACATTCTATATTACGGCTGACTTGATTCCTCACAGAAAAGCCAAAAAAGCCCCAAAATACAGAGATACAGGATGTTTTAGTTTTCTTTTTATATGACAGAATATCCTCTCACAAAATCACCGTCTGGTTGCATTGATATTCTATAAGAATTATTATTTTAGGAAGACTGGATGTCATAAAATAATCATCCACTCAAAAACCCAGGATTTCCCCCCTCAGGATAACTTTAATATCTAGTCAAATCAGAACTGCTGTTATGATTTTCATGGATGGACTTTTTAAGTCAGTTGTGAGCTTATTAAAAACACATTTCTCCTCCATAGACTGCAGCAGATTTGACTCTTGTAGCTTTAAATCAGTAAATGACCTGTAAAGAACCACTTTTCCAATATTTTGCTATAATATAGTTTCTGTTCTCAGTTCGGTTCAATATTACTCTAACTATACTCTACAGTTACTGGATAGTGTTTATCTCTTGGCCTTTCCAAGATACAGTCCAGTTCTTTTTCAAGTTATTTCATTTGAAGAGTTTTATAGACCGGTTTTACCATAAAGTTCATGACTTATTATACTTATTAAATTGCTAAACATTTTTGATTCATATTCATAATTTATTCTTATAAATTGAAATGCTGCCTTAAACACAGGGATTTGAGCTTTTCCTGTCCATTATCCATCTACAACTCATTATTCTGACTGACCTCAGTTCCGGTCAGGATGCGGATGTCCGGATTAGTGGCTACAGCGGCCAGACGGCGTTCCTGAAATCTCTAATATCGTTTTTAACAGTGGCCTTAAGTCTGTTTGGACCCGTCCAATAAGGATTCGGTCAGGAACAGCACCTGAAATACTAGAGAGAGGAAATCAGACCTGATTGGCTCTGAGACTGAGAACCCACCGTGTGTGTCTGTGTGTGTGTGAGTGTGTGTGTGTGTGTGTGTGTGTGTGTGTGTGTGTGAGTGAGTGTGTGTGTGTGTGTGTGTGTGTGTGCGTGCGTGTGTGAGTGAGTGTGTGTGTGTATGCATGTCTGTGTGTGTGTGAGTGAGTGTGTGTGTGTGTGTGTGTGTGTGTGCCTCTGCTGGGGACACCAGGTGTGTGGTGTTTCCTGTTGTCCGGCCTTTTCTCAGAGCCGGTCAGCAGAATCTGGTCTGAGCCATCAGCCTTTCACAATCTGAAGATTCCTGCCAATATCTGGTGATTCCTGTCCAGATCTGATTATTCCTTCCAATGTCTGATTATTCCTGTCCAGATCTGATTATTTCAGTCCAGACCTGGTGATTCCTGCCAATGTCCGAAAATTCCTGCCCAGGTCTGATTATTCCTGCCCAGATCTGATTATTCCTGTCCAGATCTGATTATTCCTGCCCATGTCTGGTGATTCCTGCCCATATCGTTCA
>CAJRST010018890.1:1765108-1817144 GCA_907169785.1 Menidia menidia | reverse complement strand
CTATCTATCTATCTATCTATCTATCTATCTATCTATCTATCTATCTAGCCACATAGGAATGGATTGACCTAAACCAAAGACAGAATGGTTTTATGGGAATCATTTAAAATGAGGAGTTGTTGTGCACTTCAAAAGCAAACATCCTTCATGTTTTGTTTCACATTTGAATAGATAACTATTACAAATGGCACTTTTCATAATCTCTTGGCACTTCAAAGATATTGTGCATTTCAAATCTGTTAAAATCAAATTCCCTGCAATACAATTTTAATCCAATCAATTCAAGTTCATTCTACCAAAATCCAATACATAAAAAGCCATTTCAAATAAGTTTTCTACTCAAGGAACCCAACAGACTAAATCTGATTTGACATCCAATCCCCCATATATATAAAAAAAAACCTTTGAACAGGTAGAAACCTCCATCAGAATCAGAGGGACAGCCACTGAGCTGGACCTTTCCTGTTATGCTGACCTGACAGAAAGAGGGACAATAAAGGGAGGAGAGGTGCATCATGGGAGATCCCCCATCATTCTGGGCCTATAACAGTCTTACTGCTGGACATTTCAGGGTCCCCTGAGTCCTCCCAAAACTATGATTCTTCTCAAAAACGGAGGTTTGGAGCCTTATCTTACAGGTAGAGAGGGTGTGGGCTTCCTGGGTGTTTGCTGTCAGCGGGTTCCAAAATGGCCACCACATCTGCAGCCATCTTTAACGGTAAATGGAAAAAAGGTTGAATCTCTGGAAGCAGCTCCAGATTCCTCCAAACAGACCTGTGCGTGGTCACAGTCAGACTGCAGCGAGGGCTAAAAATGTCTGGGCATCATGTGGGTGTGTGCACATGTGTGTTGTTGTTTGTGTGTGTTTGTGTGGTTGTGAGTGCAGAGGAAACTGTGGACCTTTGCTGCCCCCAAGTGGCAAACAGAGGAACGAACACCGGGGGGGGGCTGGAGTCTACTGAAACACAGACTTGTTCTCCTCTCTTTGCTTGTAAATTGTTCCATAGCTTTCTCTTTAAATGAGTAATTTCACAAACAAAACTCTTTCTCATGGCGAGCACAGGCTGTCCCGTTGTTTCTGAGGAAGTCTTTTACTTTTTTAAGGTAGAAAGTGACCTCTTAGTGGTCACCGTGGTCACGGGTCTGCTGCTGACCTTTCTGAAAAGACATTCAATTCAATTCAATTTTATTTATATAGCGCCACATCACAACAACAGTTGTCTCACAGCTTTCCAAACAGAGCAGGTCAGACCTATTCTGAAGATAATTACAGAAACCCAACAATTCCCACCATGAGCAAGCACTAGGCGACACAGGCAAGGAACAACTTCCTTTAACAGGCAGAAACCTCAAGCAGAACCATGGCTCAGGGTGGGCGGCCATCTGCCTCTTCTATATTATTTTCCATCATCCTTTTATCAAGAGCAGCTGTATTCTTGGCAAACCCACCCAGGTCAGTAAAACAAATTCTCTCTTTGGAGATGTGAGAGGTGGCCTGGTTCACAGCAGTGGACACAGAGGAATTCTGCGTCCATGTCTTTGACTCTTATCTGAACACCTGCAGGGCAGCTCTGACACTGACTCCATCACACGTTAGCTTAATTTTCTGATCCTCTAGCATGATGGCAACAAGATGCTCCGTTAATGCAGCAGTAACAGACTCGGATGGAGCTTTCTGCAGAGAAATGAAGTCATTGTGTGTTCCATCAATGCAGCGGAGCACAAGTTGGCACTCTGAAGAAATATCTGTTTTCTCCTCTGCCTGGATCCATTATAAAACTAAAAAACACACCGTTTTGAGTTTCTTTATTTGTTCTCTTGCTACAGACAAGTGCTTGAGGAGTTCATTTTATAGTTTTCAAACTTTAAAAATACTTTTTCTTTAAACCGTCCAAAGGTGATCATTCAAAACTCTATCCAAAGAGTAAAAAAAAACTACCAGCCTATGAGATAGTCCAGGATCACCAGAGCTCTCGCTCTCATCATGGCCTCATAAAGCCAACTCAAAAGCTCTGTAGACATTTCAGGGTGTATTATTCTGGACAGTAAGGGATTTTGTCACCTTTGTCCTCTAAAGCCCACGCAGACACAGAGAGGACCTGCAAACCACACAGGAGAAGGCCTGTGGTCCCACGGGGATTCGGACCAGGAACCCTTTTGAGGCGGTGCTGCTGACCCCCCCGGACCGGCACGGGGCCCCGTGTGGAAGGATGGATTTGTAAATGAAGAAATGTTGTTCTGCTGCTGCTCTCTGACTTCTCCCACATGCCAGTGCTCCAGACAGGGACCATCATCAATTCATCAAATTGGATTAAGGACACAAAAAGCACCGATTTGTCTGGGATCAGATGTGATGGGGCGTTTTTCATTTAATATTTCTTTATACTTTTTACTGCTGTTTTGATTAACAGGCTAAACTGCTGAGTTCTGTCTTGGGCACTGTTCTGTGATTCTATGACTGGCAACTGGAGGGAGACAAAAACAGCGGAATCTGCTCTTGAGAGAAATCCTAGTGAGAGAATGAGTTCTGTTCCTTAGCTGAAAATCCCCCATTTCTGTGAGCATGTGTTAGACCCATCATCTTGCACGTTCTGCTTTTGGGGTAAACCTGATTTTAATAACTGATTAGGCTTTCAACCTCACTGTCCAGCCATTAAAGTTTGTTTTAGGATCACTGCCACCATCTCCTCCCAATGCCCGTCTCTGAGTTCTCAGTTTCTTGCACATTATTTCAGTCTGTCCCTTTGCATGAGGTTATGGTGGACATAGGACCACGTGGTTCTGGTTTTCCTAACAGCACAGGGATGTTAATTCACTAGTGACTGACTCCAAGTTTCCATTTACAGAAAAATTCATCAATTTATTAGAGCAAATGTGCAAAGCATGATTTGATTAATACCTTGATTTTCTTTTCCAATATACATATATATAAAAAAACGTATCAGCGGGACAATTCTGCACATTAAGGGCTAAAATGAGTTAGCCAGGTTTAATGGAGATTATATACTTTTAAAATCTGAACCTAGTTAAAATCTGCAACCTAATCATGGAGAAAAAAATTATTCTATTAAAAACAATCTGTGCTTGTGAGGAATAAACTATACAGGACTAGCCACTAGTTTAAGCTAGCTAGCTTGGACTAGCCACTAGTTTAAGCTAGCTGAGCTGCTTGGGTTTTCCAGGATGAAGCTTCAGATAATGTGTGGGACCACAAAAAAAAACAAAAAACCTGATCTGAAGAGGAATAGAGGCGCTTTTAATGAATGCATGAAAATCAGAACCTCACTGAGGACTTGTATGTTAACTGGGCTTTACATCCCATACAGGAATTTCCCTCAATAATTTAAAAATCAAACCCACGTGATTCAATCACAGTATTACAGAGTTCCCAGCAGAAGCTGAAATGTTAATGCGTAAGACCGGGAACAAAAACTAACGGATGACATCAGGTTTTCTATCCTCCCTCTCCCTGCGGGGGTCAGTCCTCGGTGACGGAGGGCTTGCGATGGGACAGAACCAGCTCCTTCACCTGGGGGGTCAGGGCCTGGAGCTGGGCGCGCACCCCCCTGGCCTCCTCTTCCTCCTCCTCCTCCTCTTCCTCCTCCTGTTTCCGGCTCTGGCTCACCAGCTGCTTCACCACCAGGTTCTGATAGGCCGCCAGCAGCTGCTGCTGCTCCTGCACACGCACACGGACGCACAACGCTCAGCGGCTACACAACGCTCAGCGGCTACACAACGCCCCCCCCGGCCCCTTAGCAGATGGAGAGCAGCTGAAAACCCGCTTAAACTGTTCTACCGTCAAACCTTTTTTTAGTGTTTGGACCACACACGTCTGCTTTAACAGACTCTGACGGGCACGGCTGTGCTGCTTTATGGAAATACACACCTGTTTTCTACGTCTGATGAGATTCAGCCAGCTATGCGTCTCATTCTGCTTCAGCTGGGTTCTCATTAGAGAGCAGCAGAACTGAAAAGTCACAGCTTTTCATCCTGGTAGAGCACAATAATCAGACATCTGCTCTATTCTAGACACCCTCAGATATCAGGGCTCCAGCTTCTAAAAGCAGCTGTGAGCAGAGATGTTCAGTAACAAAGTAGAACTACTTAAGTACTGTACTTAATACCAAAATGCAGTATCTGTACTTTATTGGAGTATATATTTTTTCCCTACTTTTACTTTACTACATATTTTTGATTAATTTAATACTTTCATGTGCTGAATGGTTACTGGTTACTCATATGTAAACGTAATGAATCATCCCCAGTCACAGTGTCAGAGCCAGAGCTGTAGATAGCTCTGTTACAGTTTATGAAGCTGGCTCCTCATTGGGTGATTTGAGTAATCAAGCATAACCTATTAAAAAAAGATTGAAAGATTGCGAAATTGTCTGTGACCTACTGGGGTAATTCCAAGTCGCTGGTTAAGAGATAAACCTGGTTAGGTTACCTGGAGGCCGTGGTTAGCCTGTTGGTGGAAGAGCTTGATGCCTCATGTTGATGCTTCTGGGCTGTTCTATCTTAAGGTTCGCCACCAGGCTTAACTCGCCCCTCTGGCCTTTTGAGATGTTCTATTTGTGTTTTATTTTCAGTTTTTTGTAAACACCTGTATGGCCTTTCTCACGTTTGAAATAATATAAACAATATCTATCAAACTTTTTACTGCCTTTCTTAAAATATACACAGTACTTGTACTTTTACTTATACTTGTACTTTTGATACTTGAGGAGCAGTTTTTGAAACACTTCTACTTGCAATACTTAAGTAAAAAAGAAAATTGAGTACTTCCGTACTTCCACTTAAGTCTGGTGTTGAAAGAACACTTCAACTCAATTCTTTTATGCAGTACTATTACTTCTACTCCAGTACTCTCTACATCTCTGGCTGTGAGCTAGCAGTGTGAGATGCAGTGTGCTGGAAATGGCCCTAACCCTAACCTTAACCCTAACCCTGACTCAGCGCGGGTCGGCGTACCGCGGGTATCCGTCCGGTCAGCGTGCCGATGACCTGGGGCACGCAGCGGCCGGGGGCGTGCAGCATGCAGTGGGTGCTGGCCTGGAACAGCAGCACGCTGGTGAGGTGCAGCACCAGGGCCGGCTCCTCCGTGTCCCTCAGCTGCTCCATCAGCGCGTGGCGGTGCAGGAACAGAGCCTGTCTGGGGCACACGGTCCATTCAATTTCAATTCGATTTGATTTATACAGCGCCACATCACAACAACAGTTGTCTCACAGCGCTTTCCAAACAGAGCAGGTCAGACCCTATTCTGAATTCAATTACAGAAACCCAACAATTCCCACCATGAGCAAGCACTAGGCGACACAGGCAAGGAAAAACTTCCTTTAACAGGCAGAAACCTGGAGCAGAACCACAGTCGCACACCGCTATGTCGTCAGCATTCGTTTGGATTTGAACGCGTGTAAAAAAAGTACACATTTCCACTACCTCTCCTTTTTTTTGTCTCCTTTCTTCAACATGAAGCCACACACTTCTGCACAGGTCTCCAGGTTGGATAGAAAGTCTTCAATAGTCTGCAGTGAAGAGAGGAGAGGCTTCAGGTGGAGTTTGATCACACAAAAAGAAAGGAAATATACATTTCTGCTGTTTTAAAAAGTTCATTCAAAATTCTTATCATCCACAACAAGTTTGTTAGTACAAAGAAAGGCTAACGGTTATGTAGGCTTACTAGGTTTACTAAGCCTCTACTAAGCCCTACACACCAAACAGGTTTCATATAAGCTGTTTGCATGTTCTCCCTGAGCATGCCTGGTTCTCATCCCGAGGGACGCACTTCAGCCCAGCTTTCAATTTAGTTAGGAAAGTTGAATGGATTCTTTTCAGTTGGAACAAATATCAGATCTGACTGACAGAAAAAAAAAAAAAACTTACTTTGCCGTTCAAGCAGTTGTGCAGCTTCATGAGAGGCCCTTTGGTCTCCTCGGACAGCTTACCCAAAATCTTCATCCTGACCTGTGGCAGCACACCAGAGACATTCAAGACGAAGCTTGTCACACATATAATATTTCAATATGACTCAATGGTAAATCCATCCACGACCCAGCATGATAAAAACTGGACTGAACCCCAGATACAGCCTCATCTAATTTTTTAATAAACGTTTGCTTTTGAATTTCAAGCATTCGACCCGTTTCCAGGAGGTTGGCAGTTAAGAGAATGGGACATTTTACTATTACAAAAAAAATGTGAATGCGAGTATCATGAGGGGAGCCAAAAAAGACCTCATTGGTGATGGAGCTTGGGTTTTCCACAGACATCATGAGATCAGCAGCCAGGAAGTTGACCAGGATGTTGGTGACGTCAGTGCACACGGTCTTCAGGATGTGCTTGGTGATGTTGACCTGGGTCTCATCTGGACAAACAAGGGATCCATCAAGGGTCAGATGCAGATTCCCTTTTTTAAACAGCTATTTTCTGAACTTCCAATAACAATCTTTCAAAGTAAAAAGTGATCATACAGCTTGTTCAGGTTTCTGTTACAGATATGTGAAGATCTGGGGCTTTGAAGATAAGAACCTATAGAGATGAGTGGGTGGAGGGGGATTTACCAGAGAACAGCTTGGTGCCTTTTTCAAACAGACGGACATTGTTGTAGAGATTGGAGATCTCCTCTTGCAGGTCCTTTACGCTCTTCTTCTTGTTGGAGCCTGAAGACGAGCCGGTGGAGGACATGAAGACGGTGCGCAGCACCTCCTGATAGCTTTTAGTCAGAGGTCTGCGGGGACATCACCAGAGCTGTTTAATGGAGCTTTCCTTTGGAGAGGCGTGGGCTCAGAAGAGCAGGCTCTGGCAGAGAGCTTTGCGTTACCTTTCTAAATGCTCTGCCAGCTCGGACAGGATTTCTTCAGGGCAGTCACTCACTCTCTCCTCTAAGACGGCGACGATCTCCTCATGGGCCATAAAGGGGGTTTCAGTCGGTTTGCCGCGATCTTGGCAAAGGTAAAACACAAACTAATTAGTCTCTCCGGGATACTTCAGTTACCTTTGTCATCCGTGGAGAAAAATGATGAACAACCCAGAGGAGAACTCCCTGGCAGGCAGCCGTTAGACTCCCGTACAGTTACCGGGCCTCACTGAGCAGCTTTAATGTGCATTCTGAGACACGGTGGCTTTGATTGAGTGGCTTTGTAGTCGTACTCGGCTGTGAGGATCCGCTTTCTTCATCGCTGTCCTCGTCCCTCCTCCCCTTCTTCTTGGTTTTACGGATGCGGATCTCTCTGGCGTTGCTACCTCCTCCGGCCCTCACGCCGCCACCGCCCTCTGTGGGACACACACACACACACGATGTCTGATCAAAGCGCTGCACAGACCAAGCCCCACCCAGACTTCCTCAGATTCACTGTCCCTCTGTACCGAGAACCTGAGTTACAGCCGTTTCTCGGGCAGAGGTCACTGCAGGAGGGGGACATGAAAAAAACTGGACTTCTGTATTTCAGCATGAGGTCGTGTGGTAGAAAGCAGGGAGCTGTTGTCAGCAGAGCATTCAATAAGGCCTCAAAATGTGGATAGACTACATCTTAAATGAATCTAAACTAGTCTGAAATACAGAGGCCTCCATCATGGTCCCATCCGCTGCCCGAGGTGTGCTCTTATCACCTCTATCAACTCTAGACAGAATTAGTATCTACTAATACTAACATTTTTAACTCGATTCTGATACTCAGAAAAACATTCGATACTCAATACCATTTTTGATACGACAAGGATAAAAACAAAGACCCCAAAATGTAGCTGAATTTTGACAGGTTAGTGTCTTTCGTTTCACACTGACCTGTTACTGATGTTATGGTGGCCGGTGGCCCGCATTAATGACCCTAACTCTAACCTTCCACCCTTCATAATTGTGAGAAATAAATATTTTGTGGTTAAAGGTGTTTGGACTTATTGTACCAACCTATTTAACACACGCTATTTTAACATAATATTATGTATAGAGTTTAATTCAGTGTTTGTAAATAAATAAATTAGAAAGAAGGGGCGCAGCGTCGACTGGGGGGGGAGGGTCTTGATACTTTTGAAAATGAGTGTTGAATCCGGATACTTTTGACAACCCTAGTGTCAGGATACAGGAGGCAGCCATAGGTCACAGTGTGTTTGTGCGTTTGCTGAGAAAGGATTTACCTGAAGCCTTCTTCCGGCGCTCTGCTTCTCTCTTGTCCTTTTTGGAAGGGGCCGAGCTCTCCATCAGGATGGACGCCTGCTTCAGATCCTCTTCGGTAATCAGAAAGACGGGATTGTTTTTGACCTCCTAAAAAAAAACTATTTCAGAAAACTCAGAGGGCCCAAACACAGTCATGTGCTGTGTTTTCGCACCAAATAAGAGAATTCTGACGGGGGGGTGTGACAGGAGGAGGTACCTTCTTGGCTTTCTGCTGCATGGCCTCGTCAAACAGAGACAGGCAGTTGCTGATGAACTTCTCACTGACCACCACGGTGCCCCCCAGCAGCCGGGCGGAGGACTGGATGTTGGTGTTCCTCATAGCCTGGTTGATGAGGATCCCCATGTCCTCCATTGACAGGCAGCTGGGCAGAACTGGCTGAAACCCAATCAAAGAACAAATAAGAACCTTTTCGACCAATCGTTAAACTTCTCCAACCATCTAACGACTGATATGTATACGGCGGGCATTCCACTGACCTGCAGGTCGGTCCATGTGGCGGAGTTTACAGCCTCCTCCACCGTAGCCTCCACCTGGTCCACCAGAGCCTGACCCACACAGGCCGCCCGCAGGAACAGCAGCTTGTTGGACTTAAAGCGCTTCTTGATGTAACTACAAGGGTCGGGGATCCCCAGTCTCACCAACGCATCGAACTCTGCGGGGGGGGGGGGGCATTTAGCACCAGCATTCAGTAAAACTCTACACAGAGCATCAACATAAAGGCCGGAAGCAGCTCTTTTTATTTTTGAGGGTAACACACACACATACTGCCTGTGGCTTTATCTACAGGTCTGATGCCCCTCCCTTAGACTTTGGCCATAAAATGGCTGACCGTCTCCCTCCCAGTGCTGGTCTTTTTGAGCTGCAGGCTGCCGTTTTTTTGGCTGCTCCCACATGCTCACCGGCAGCTCCACCAATGGGACACCACTAGTCCTCACCCTCCTTCAGCCTCACTGACATCTCGCTGGCTTCATGTCTGCTGTGACCGGTACCAATGTGCACAGAACTGGTTTGTGTCAAAGTGGTGGCACGTGGTGAGCAGTTCTAAAAACCTCAAAACCCCAACTGACCCCAAACGTCTGCATAGGTCTGAGAGAAGGCTGATGACAGCGTGACTTTGTCTCATAGAAAAAACCTTTTACCAGATTTGACAGACTGAATTTAAATGAATCCCAAGTTGTAAGAATTTCTACAGGGTGTGCGTTTTCCCACGTCGTTCCACAAAGCCTACCTAAATACCCATTTTGCTGGAGGAAAGAGTCCACCCAGGCGTTCTGGGTTTTGGCGTAGATGTCTGGAATATAGACCGCTTTGTCCCGCCGGCCGCCCACCACGCTCCCCTTTAGGCGTCCAGAGTTCACCAACTCTTCCAAAACAGCTACCAACAGAAGAAGTCATATTCCATTATAGTGGAAAAGTGGGATACTTGTTATTCATCTGCAAACGAACGACGACGAAGGGATGCCTTACAATACAGAAGATGTTCCTGAAAGCCAAAGGCTCCAATCATGCTGCTGACAGGTGTAGGCCTGCAGAACAGAGGAGAAACAGGGATTAACAGAGTGGCAGGGTAACAAAGATGGAGCAGATGAGGTGCTTAGCTGAACTCGGATCTCTTTTAATGGGAATATAGTGGCGATTTTTTGTCAAACCAAACATCCCAAAAAAAAGTTCCTCAAGCCACTAAGAGGCAATGGGGTCCAGTTTCTGTACGCAGGCAAAAGATTTCATATCCAAACTTCTTGATTATTCTTGAAGGTTTATTGGTTCTTTTTAGCAACAATTACAGAGTTCAAACTTTCCTTTGTTCTCATTCTGTTCTCTGGCTCTTGCTTGCTCTGTCCCTTGCTCTGATCTCTTGCCCTGGTAAAAACCATAGGCCCCAAACCCATATGCCTTGCTGGTCCTTTACCAGGCCCCTATATTTATAGGAAAATGGACTGACCCACATGACCCACTTCCTGTCTAACTCAAAGAATGAATAAGAAAAATAATAAGACAAGAAATTAAATAGAATCAACAATTATTAACCTGCAAATAAATACTGTAAATAATACAAAATATATACATTTAAGAATTAACTAACAAAATTCAAATGAATAAAGAAATAAAGAATAAATAGCTCCAACAGGGAAGTTAGATGTTAGAAAACATTTAGAGAAGCAAACTCCACATCGACATGGATCTGAAACAATGTGAGGCGAGTAGCGCCGTTTACCTGGTGATGGCGCTGAACAGCCCCCGTATTCTGGCTTTGTGACGGGCAACAAAGGCAGAGGTGAATATGACCCCTCTGTTGTATTGGTCCATCTCTCCCTGGACAAGCTTTCCAAGACGTTTGGATAACTCCTGAACAAAAGGAGCAACACACCGAACAATTTTCATCTTAAAAATACTAAGTCAGCAAGCTTGAGCAAGCCTAAAAGGGTTTTAGCTCCGATGTGGGAAATGGAATCAAAGCACCAAAGGAGTGACTAACCTCAGTTAGGAAATCTCCAGGGAGGTCATAGCTTTTACACAGTTCTGCTATGCTGATCAGACCCGCCTCCTGGAGCTTGTCATTCACCTCCTCAGCCAGCCGGTCCAGGTATGCACTGCAGCCAGACACAACACCGAGAAATTAACGTCTTATTAGGATCATTTCAGAGTTCTGGTGAAGGAGGAGTTTAAACGAACACATCCTGAGACACTTACAACTCCCCCCAAAAAACGTATCCTTGCTTTAAATCTCTAAAAAAAAGATTCTAACATCTCCACTCCCCACATTATGCTTTATTATACTTAAAGAAAGTGTTGGACCAGAGTGCTAACTGTGAACACTTTTAATTCATAATTACTGGATCTAATGAATGAAATGCAGACTTTGATGTTGATCTACTCATTTCAACCACACTTTTTTATTTTTAACATATGGAGAAGTGTGAACCCAACAGAAAAATGACATTACGTATATTATTAACCCTGGTGAGGGGGTGAGTGCTATTTCAATGATCTCTATCCCAGAAACTGACCAAATGAGCAAACAGCTGCTGGTCTTCATACAGTATCTACATGGAAGGTCTAATTGAAACTTTGAACCAGACACTATGGAGAGGTCCAACAAAAACTAAATAAAAACCAAAACTCACTCATCGATGAGCTGTCCCAGGACTAGCTGAACCCCTTTGTCAGACTTTGCGATGTCCCCGGCTCTGCTTTCAACATGGACCCAGTCCACATTGATGATCTGGAAATAAGAATATCAGAATTAAATAATCACAGACTATTTCTGAGTAGCATCAGATGGAAACCCACATGGCTCTGTACACACCTGCTGGAGGTCCACAATGTTGATCCGTCCTTAATAAAGAATGACAGCAACTATTAACGGTCATTTCCATTTAAAAATGTTGAGTCCATTCTCTCCATGGACACAGGCTGAATTTGAAATGTTATTTATTCGGATGGACTAACCTCCATGGACGTACAGCTCATCCCTGATTTCCCTGCCGATCTGTGCCGGGGTGATGTACTCCTTCCCATCCAGCGTGTGCACCACATCCAGCTTCTTGTCTTGGATCAGTTTGGTGATTATTTCAATGCAGTTCCTCTCCGACAGCCTGAGGACAAGTTTGCAGCAGTGGCGTTAGTAACCACGTCCAAAACGGGTGCTTTTCTAACAGCCAGAAACAGCTGCTACGGGGAATACAAGCTAGCACAAACATCCAGACTAACTGCCACCGTTAGCTCTGCGGCTAACGGGGGTTTTGGGGGCTTTTACCTCTGAACGGTGTCGGCAAACTGAGCTCTCTGGAAGTCAGCGGCCAGCCGACGGATTTCTTCCCAGTCCGCCGCCATTGTCCAAAGTTCCGGTGTTTGTCAAAGCAAAGAAAGCCAACCGTTACCTTTCCTGTAAGCGCCCACTTTCCAGAAGCGTAAGCTAACCGCCGCCGTGCTAACGAGACCGAAGCCAAACTACACGTCAACATACAGTGACGTAGAACGGGAAGCCAGGAAGGACAAACTTCCTCACCCTACCATTGCGCGTTCGACAAACATCTTACAGGTGCATTACCGCCACCTACTGGTAAGGAGTGTGGATCGAGATTTAACACTTTCCTATTAAATAAATAAATAAATAAATAAATAAATAAATAAATAAATAAATAAATAAATAAATAAATAAATAAATAAATAAATAAATATATGGCGCCTGTTTTTGATCTGTTTACGGCCTATACAATTAACATTCATGAAACAAAACCCTGTAGGTTACACGATAGACAGTTTAGACAGATCGTGTCAGTTTGATTAAACTTTACATCAGTGGAAATTCCCAATAAATGACAGAATTACCTATTAAATCTTTCTGTGTTGTTCTCACTTTGGGGTTTTTCGTCAGAGTGCCATCACATCAGCTTTGACTCATATTTTTGTTTTTTGCAGGAGTATTTATGCCGTTGGCTTATATCCAAAGACACCCTGTTACTAACCCTGTGTTTTCTAGGTTTTATATATTTTCTCTGTGAGAGATATTTGATATTTCATGGTCCCCTTAGGACCATGAAGTAGAGTAGGAAATGTTTTGAGTGGTTTTTAATTGTTTTATGGCTTTAATAATATCCTTTCATTTAAAAAGGAAAATATCAAATGGATGTGAGAACACTTTTATAGCTTTTAAAGTATCCCAAATTCAGCTGACCCTATCATTTATCTGACTGTGTAACCAAACTATAACAGTAAACCCCCCAAAATATTTTTTCCATATATATATATATATATATATTCTTTTTTAATTATTTTTATTATTATTTTTTTTTTTTTATTAATTTATTTTTTTATTGGGTTGTCTTTTAATGAGGATACATTTCACCCATCCCCACACCCTTAAATTAGAAATTGACATACAAACAAAAGACAATGAGTAATGTGAACAATGAGCAAACACGACTCTCTCCCCCTCAACAAGGAAACCGGAGGGGTGAACGATTACCAAACCACCAAACAACAAGTACAAAACAAACAAAAAAAAGTGACATTTAGAGGAGGCATCTGAAATGCTTGGAAATTTTTTTAACTATAACAATTTTTACATGTGCTTGAAACTCGACCACCAAATCATCAAACCAACCACTGGCCTCTCTCAAAACCCTGATGGAAAAAAAATAGAAGCAAAAATGATTCAATTAAAAAAAGAGTTACGTCAGTGTATCCCCCCTTTTTTATATAGCCCTTTTTTTTTTTTTTTTTTTTACATAAGTGTATCTTAATTTGAACCATCTACTTTAATCATCTAAGGAGGGGATTGAATCAGTCAAGGAAAGAATGGGATTCTGAGACCTTTTGAAAAAGTATTGCAGAAAGAGGACCAGAATGCATTTAATCTGGGACAGGAAAAAACATTTACGTCTGACAGGCTGGTGACAGAGAGCATCTGTCACATGTCTCACTTGTATTTTTTTTTTTTTCAAAGTTTAGCTTTGGAATAATGTATCCAGTGTAGGACCTGAAACTGAATAAATGTCAGACTGGCACAATATGAGGTGGAGTTGACCCTGTAAAGTCCCCCCTCCCACCCTGACAAGGTCCGACCTGACTCCTTTTCCCATGAATTTCTAGTCACCAGCCGGGATAATAGCGATGACAAGATTCATTTCATCACAAGTGAAATGAATCCACGGGCCGCAGGGAGAGAAAGAATGACATCAATGAGAGTATGAGGTGGTTTATAGGGGAAATTGGGAAAGAACAAAATCTCTGGCTTACAACGAACAAAATCTCTGGCTTACAACGGTAGAATGGTAGTGTTTGAGCCGGGACCTGTTCTGCTGTATCTTTAAGAGGGAACCATTTGCCTTTTTTAATGTTAAACCAAAAAACTAAGTCGAAAACTCTAAATACAGAGGTTTTAAAGTCACAAATGGTCAGGGAGCACCACACGTTCCATTACCCGTCACTTCCAGATTTGGGCCTGAATCCTTTTGTTGAGACAGAAGCTTTGAAGAATGATAATCACTGTACAGCTAGAAATCAGTCTTATATGATAAATTGACCAGACAAAAGCCTTTTTCTCACTAAAAGGGTTTGGGAGCCTGCCAGGAGTGTCTCACACTGGAATAACCAAAAACACATACCCAAACACATATATTCCTACTTCATTTGTTACTCACCATCTTATTCTAGTGAGTATCTGACCCTTTAACCTTTAGCCAATCAGAGCAAAGCAAATGAGACACAAGTTAGGCTCCCATTTACTGTCAAATGAAATATGACATCAAGGGTAATTGAACAAAGATAGGTTGTAATATGAATCAATAACCTCTGGGGAGCAGCAGACCCAAAGCTATTGAACGCATTTCTATTCCATTAGATTGAACTGTTTTGATCATCAGGCAGCCAGCGATCTGGTAAAAGAGAAATATATCTCAATTATGCACCTATCATCATGCATCTGTTAAAAATGACCTGTCTCATAGCTGTAATGTGCTGCTTCTTAGCTTTTGTCCAGATCACATCATTATTCCATGTGGCTGCTGCCTGGTTTGCTTGTCTGATGTAATAAAATGACCAAATCTCATTTCTATGAGAGAACCAGTAGCACAGGAGAAATGTTGTCGGTAGATTAGTTTAATTTTAGAATATTTTCTTCTCTCATTTCTGCCTCTGAGCATTTAAAGACTAGTCAGAAAAAAATAAAACAATAACACTATGTTTTTGTCTTTTGTTTTTTTCCCATGTCTGGAATATAACCTCTGTAGACACAAAAAAAATGTGAAGACTAATTGTAAATCTTTTAGCTCTGAGCAATAAGGTAAATGACTAATGCATTTAAACCTGTATTTTATGTGATGTTTAAAGAAAAATTAAATCATTTACAGAGCTGCAATGCTTTAAAAACAAGCCACATACCTGACAAATGTTCCTGCGTGAAAAAAAATTACCAGCCTTTTCATATCTCAGACCTCTCTAGCCTCTATTAATTCTAAAACTAAAGGAATGTTATTACAGGAGTGGAGATGTGGCTAATTGAGTCTTCAAAAAGCTTTGATATTAAGAATTACGTAAAAAAAAAAAAGTGTTTGATAAGTCGCCTTCATCTAAAAGGAAAAGGAAAAGTTCCCCAGTCTAATTTCAAACTTCAAAGCTCAGCTTCCCTGCCAAAATGTAGGTCACATTTCCACAGTGAATAAGCATTGTGACTGCCTGTTTGAATAGCAATCAAGCTGAGGTCTGTGGGTAAACACATTTGTCTCCACAGTGGCAAACAATTCTCTTCTGTGACTTCAGCGGTTGAACTCCTGCTACTGTGCTGTTAATATTAATCCTGGTTAGAAAATGAATTGGTTTTCATTATGCATGGGAAACATGTTACATTACGTGGTGAATGTTGAAAAAGTACCGCCTCTGAATTCAAACGTTAGCTTTAATGTGAAATAATCTTGCCGCGTGGCAATAGTGATAATCTAATGAAATAATTACAACAACAGCAATGACTACAAAGTCTGTGGCCCTGAAGAGCTCTCAGTATGGGCTTGGTACAATTTAAGAAGAACGTCACACAACATATTTAAGTGATTAATGAATGATATTGATTAAAGTAAAAGCTGTCATTGTCAGAAATCCATGCATAGTTTACACTTTACACATGAGGAATCCCTGTGTATGTCCACAACATTATTGTGTTTACTTACCAACACGTGGTGGTCTCTACTCTCTCTTTAACTGAAAAATCAACCATCCCTCTACCGTAAAACTTGAGATCAAAAGCAATAAGGTGATAAGAAATTAACATAAAACGATGTAATCTCAAGACAAAGATCCAGATCAATTCATATTCCCTTAGATCCAATGTAATTATGGAAAGAACCAACTCCTCTTTAACAGATAGAGGGCGTCCCTCTATGCTGCTCCAAGTGCCCTATAAAGGGGACACTAAAAGTTATTCATGGATCTTTTTCTCATCAAAAACATGCTTTAGGCTCCTATAGATCAGCAAAAATTGAATGGCATTCCACCGAGACACATTATATTCAGTATGGAACAGTTAACCACTTTGGGCCATTTTTATTTAATCTAATGTGAGTCAAGTAACATTTGTGCAGATTTTCTTTTTGCTGCCTGCTGACAAAGTTAGGACTGACTGGCGATCTAAGAATAAAAGCTACTGTAAATTTGAAATGAATTTGAATGCCAAGGCACACACACACACGCTGAGCGCACAGATTTTTAATGTCATGTTGTTTAGTCAGGTTGTGAGAGTTTAAGTCAGCTTTAATCTGACTCAACCCCCGCCGCCCGTGCTCTGCGGCTAAAAATACACCGACACAGAAGCGCGGCTAGCGTGAGGCCTGCGCTAACTCCGGGGAGCTAACGGCGGATCTGGAGACTCTCTCAGTGTTAGAATTATGTTCCATAGTTATCATGCATTCTCTGAATTACATATGTGAGTGTGCATGTAATTGGGTTAACTGTGTGTTAGCAAGAAGTGTGTCGTCATAAGCACAAGCTGTTTTGCATATAATGGTGTCTGCTGACCACAGTAATGACCCTTGAGACAACACTCCATGTTGGCAGCTGAAACAGAGGAACAACTGGACTTTGTTCCTCCTGTTAGATCGGCTGTCTTCCTGTTCAATCAGTGCATCCTGTGATTAAGAACAATGTCCAATCAAACATGTGTGTCCCCACTGTCTTTGGAGGAGATGATGTAACAAATCTGTGATAGAGAGAAACCAAATAAATGGAGAGGGGAGAAGGAGAGAGCTCAGAGTAGGTTGGAGATTGTGAGGTCTCCTTGCAAGTATTCACTGTACTTACTGTGTCTGTCTATTTTTGTCCTCTTACAGCAATGAGTTTAGAAGTGTTTAGGGGCATAACCCTGACACTCAGCCTTCCACCAGCTCCTGTACCGGGCCCACTGCCTTTACCTCTCTGTGACACCCGGGGACCCATGTAGGGAGGGAGGTCGGTTCTCAGACGGTTATCAGAATGGTGGCTACACGGAGGGGAAAGTATCAAATACTCAGTGTGTTGAAAAAGAAAAGACAGCTATAATAAGCACATCAGAAAGAGAGAGAGAGAGAGAGAGAGAGAGTGTAAACACATTGTAAAAGCCCTTGAATGGACGCCATGCAAGTCCCCGACAAACTGGTGGTGACAGATGATTAATCGGAGGAGCAAAAGGGCTTAGCTCAATTTGAATCAGTTGTCTGTCTGGACACAGTGAAAAGATATGCTGAGATCAACTCAGGGTTACTCTGGACATCTTTATTTTAAAGAGTGAGACGTTCTCTTCTCAACCAGAGAAAGAATGTGAATTTCCTCCAGGTCTCTACCAACATGGACACTCCATGGAATGAAAATGATTTAGAAATCAAACGAATTAGCCTCTTTCACAGTCAGGAAACGGTTGAGTTCTTCCCATTCTACGCTCAGGTTTGTGGGTTTTGTGTGCACCCACACATCTTCCAGAAGAATGGATGTAACCAGACTCCTCCTGTCAGTCACCGGCCTTGGCGAGCCCGTGACGGTATCTGAGGATGGGAGTGCTCTGAGGCTTTGCTTCCCACTGACCGTGTCAGAGTAAAACAACATCAGCATCACTACAGACACAGCTCCTGTCAGCCTCCCGCCACTCTCTATCCTCACAGAAAAACACCGGCTAAATAAGACCCACAACCGGAGCTGCAACTATTTATTTTTATTTTTATTTTTTTTTAATTAAATTTTCCACAAGGATACAAAAATTAACATAAAAGATCAAAACCCCACCCATCCCTTACCCGTACAGAACGGCACATCATATAACACTTACACAGTCAAGACAACATGCTGAAAACATCACAAATTGATCCAAACCATTTCCCAAGCACGAGAAAAAAAAGAAAAGAAAAAAAGAACAATTATACAGGGTATTAAACAGTAACGGGTTTGTCATATACACTTTTTCATTGAAGGAATTTTAGTACAGGAACCCATATTTTCTTAAACACATTGACCTTATCTTCGTTATAGTATCGCAGTCTTTCCAGGAGTATTTGCTAGTTCTAGCTGCAACTATTTAAACACGGCTTAATGATTGGCATATCTTCCATCTTACATGATACATAAATATTCAGAGTTTTGAATTAGATTGTTGAAAACCTAACGGTATTGTATCATTCCATTTTTCATCATTCCCTTAAATTCCCTTTCTATTTTTTAAATAAAATTAAATGAATGAAAGTGATCTAAACATACAACTGGTAACACATATATGTCATATGCATGCAACATTTTGTCTTGATAGAAAAACTGAATAATAAATTCCACTGTTTCTTTATTTCTTCATTTATTGATTTACTGACTGACAACAGTATGAGATGTCATTCAATCTTTAGGATAAAATCGAGCACAAACTCACTCAAATTGAGCTTTCTCAAAATAGGCACTAGCAGCGAGGTGCTAGTTGTCCAATCAAAAGCTGAAATAAGAGAAAAAAAACATTTATCCCTTACAATTTGCTGTCACCAGAAGAAAACTGGTTTAAAGGCCACCATTGGACCAGTGACATCCATTTGTGTAGGGCCTGACATGAGTTTGAGCACAGAGGCTCACCAACTGCCCCACTGAGAACAGCAGGCTGCCTGGAAAACTCCCTAAATGTTTGTACAACCAGGTACATCATCTAAGGCTTTTTCTGTTTTTTTTTTCACACTGCCTGGGAAGCAATATCAAACCTGAAATTCCCAGAGAAGTGCAAACCAGTCAGAGCTGAGAGTATTTCTCACATGATTCAGTTTTAGAGTCTATAGTCAGCCGCAGGGTTTCACAATGTCTCCCTGTAGGATTTTACACGCTCAACCACAACAGCAGAAAATACAGTTTTGTGGCAATTGAGAGAGAGGTAAATATTTCAGGTTTTCCACTGGCATCCTCAGCAAAAGGACGATTGCGTGTGTCTCAGCATGTCTCTGCTGTCTCTCTTCTTTACTGGAAGAAAGGATTCTCCTGCCCAGATATTTGGAGAGCTAGAAGGATTCTGTCCATGCCTATTTTCCTGACAGACATCCCTATTTGAACACTTTTTGTGATGGTAATTCCTGACCTCAGCTTCTGTGGTTGGACTCCTGCACCGGTGTACTTTTCTAAGGCTGTTAGCCTTTGGGCCCCTGGATGAATAATTTTCTAAATAAGTCAAATCAGCAAATTGACACCTATTCCGCACATGTAAATAGATGGATATTGGACAAAAAAGATAAAAAAGGTTGAATTCGGACTAAATTGAAAATAACTCAATTAAACCACACAAAGATAGATGATGACAAAAGATTAATCAAAAGTAAAATTATATGAGGGCAAAGCAAACATAATTGTAAAGACACCAAACCAAACACAGAGATATAAAACAGATTTTTTTAAAACATACACAGGATCCAGGCCCATGTGTTTTTATGAAAGATGATGATAATAATAATATTATTATTATTATTATTATTATTATTATTATTATTATTATTATTATTATTATTATTATTATTATTATTATTATTATTATTATTATTATGTTATTACTATTTATTGTGTTGTTGCTCCTGAATCTAAGGGGCTTTCCCTTGTGGGATCAATAAAGTACTTTGAATTTAATTAAATCGAATTGAATAATGTGTACACATTCAGTTTTAAGTTGGGTATAACTCATTTGCCACTTGCAGAGAAAACAAAAATAAGCTACGACTTAAAGACATGTAACTATGAATTATTTACATTTGAAAAAGGAAATTCTGAGTGAGAACCAACAGAGTGCCAGTGTAGTCTGCATGGGTCATATTTTCCTCCATAATTGGGGCAGTAATTGCTCTCTCAAAGCTGCTTGTGGCTCCTGCATGTGAAGTGAACCCTTCTCTACTTTTTAAGAGCTTTTGTTTTGCATGATGTTGGACTAGAAACAGAGTGCAGTATTTTTCAGCCATCGGTAAATGAAGCTCAGACTCTAAATTTCAGGATTATTTCTCAAGAAGCTGTACTGTTATTTGCCTTTGTGGAGTTATGACAGGTGAACTTAACATGACTTCTGCTCATTTGAATAAGAAAAAAGCTTTACAAAGCTCAGAATGAGTGGGTTACACTTAGAAAACCTTTCTCCTTTAAAGACGGGGAAAAGAGCACTTCTTGCTTCCACCTATGTGACGCGTGGAGCTGGAGGCTAGCTGTCAGAAGCTGAAGGTTCAGCTCTCAGAGGCACTTTGTTTCTCCTCAACTCTTGTACCACGACATAAAAATGTGGCAATACTTTGGAATAACATGTTTATGCATGACTAAACCTTCGCATAGATCTTTTTTTGTAGTCATGTGAGAAAAGCCCGTGGTTAAGGGAACTGTAAATAGGCACTTGGCTGTCCTCTGTCTGTGGACCGGTGGAAGTCAGTGAACCTGAGCTGCCGGTACACCTGTTTCACATTAAACGCATTATATTTGCTCGTTCACTCTATTTATATGCATGTTTTTTTCATGGTTGCCATATTGGGTTATAATCTGGCCATAAACGTCTCATCTATTATAAAACGAGAGGGCTAATTCTTCATGGAAATGCAATGGAGAACGATAAGAATAAGAATAAATTAAATGGTGCATGAACATGGATTATGTGTTAGCTACATGGTAGCTAACACATAATCCAGAGGCGTGAGTGTGCTGGTTCTCATTTTACAGTTTAGCGGATAAATCAAATTCTCATGAAGAATTATGTGTTAGAAATAAAATAAAAAAACTCATCCACATATGCATACAACTTCCTTTAATCCTTTTCCCTTGGTTTATTAAGATTTGGGGCAGTTATTTGTTCCTTCACAGTTTTCTTGTTAAGTCAACACCCCTCTGTGTGTTTGCCCACCCCCATGGTATGTTCATTACACACACTCACTCACTGAAGGCTACACAATTATGTGGATGACGCGGTGCAGTTTAGGTCGCCCGCTCTAAAGAAGTCGACCTAATTTAAGAGTTTTTCTTCATCTCTGTTGAATTAACACGCAACGAGAAAAGGATTTAGTTGTTTTTCTTTCAAAGAACATGTCATGCTATGACACCTAAAACGCCAACGTAAACTTGCATATTGTCATTATTACTGTTGCATGAAAACAGACTGTTCAAACAAGCCTCAGGCAAAAATCCTAGCTGTCTCCGGGCTCCGTATCCTTGCAAGTACTTTTGTACTTCGTACACAGGCTTCCAAGCCGTACTGGTACTTACACAGATAATGAAGCTCGTGGAGTTTTGCACAGGGGAGGCAGAGGAGTTTGACTCCACGGTAGGTTCAGGGGAGGGGGGGGGGGGGGCCCAAAGGGGGGGGAAAGGGTTAACGTTTCGATTTTTTAAAAAAAAAAAAAAAAAAAAAAACTCAGCGGTGAAGAATAAAGGATCCGGTCCCTGGTGGGGTCTGTATACCCCGTCTGATTAGCATAAAAGTCTGTACATCAAAAGTCAGGAATGGCCTCTTTAAATATTAAGTTGCGGCTTATTACAAGCTCCATCGCAGCTCCTATCAAAGGCAGATGGAGTCGGGGAGAGAAGCAGAGATCATTCCCTTCCAGTGGTCAGCACCACTGACAGACTCTGATTTCAGGGAGCATCCTTTCCTTATCTCCCAAGAGAATAGCAATGTGACAAGTAATAGCTGAGCTGAGCATGACAGTGGACGTGTTGGGGAAGATGTTTCCCCGTAAAAGAAGGAGCGGCTGAGTCCTCAGAGTGCTGGGAAACTGCTGCTGTGGCATTTCTGGCTGTGAGCAGACAGCAAGAAACAGACCCACCGGCCGGCCGGCTGCTGTCCACACACACCACACACAACACACACAACACACACAACACACACACCACGCCGTTTCTGTGCAGCTGTGAGCCCGTCAAAATATTTATAACATATTCAGGAGGAAGATTGACACTGTCTGACTACCACATGGGGTATGAAACCTATCCCGGCCTGATCTGTTTACCCGTTTATTTATAGCCCGTGTGTACCAGAAGTGTTATGAAATGAAAAAGTGTGTGTGTGCCAGGTTTCCCCCCTGCACAGTCCTGGATTCCTTTAGCCCTCACATATGCTCAGAGTGAAGCGCAATAAATCAAATTAAAAAGTAATACTTGCGCTGTGTTTTCTAGGAAAAGCAATCACTTGCATGTATCATGGTACACAGATTGCCTATTCATCATGCTCTGCTGTAGGTTGAACACTATTGTCAAATCCGCAAATATCATGTAAGGAGCGAAGTCAGACTGAAGTCGTAACTAATGAACACGTATTTAGGAAAACAGATGTGCCTTAAATTGAATTAATATTATTGCAGTCTGAATGGTTATTTGCTCATTAATCACACTGATTTATCAGCTACAATTAGCTCCGAGGAGACAGCTGCATCTTTTACGCAGCACTAAATCATCCTGCCCACTACCAGAGCGTTAATGGCAAATTTGTCTTAGTTTTTCCTCTCTCTGCATCTCATCTTTTTTTTAAATCCAAAAATCATTCCCAAAAAATGAGGAGAAATCAGGACACAGTTCTGATTGAGTTACTATTCTCAGGCACCGTTTATAAGGTCAATTTATCGACACGCTTACATAATGTGTTTATATATCACTCATGAGCATACATCTCACTTTTTTTAAGATGCACAAAACCCTCATCCAGAACTTATTTTCAAAATCCTTTAAGCCTCTCAGACAAGTTCTATTTCTGACTACGAACAAGTTTCCATTTTTCACAGAGGCCTTCGTGAGAGATCCAAACTAATTATTTATGAGGAAAACATAATGCTGCAGTTGTTTGATCAATGCTCTGAAGAAGTGTGAAAAATACAATAAGAATATGATTCTAAAGGCAGATTTAAAAACCTGCATAACCCCAAACCTGCCTTACAGGGAAGCATCCCAGACGTGGTTTATTCTCTGAAAACTAGGAAGTGATCAGCTCAGATGGAATACAACCACTGTTTGAAGGAAAATGTTTTTCCCTTGGATGTTATTTCCTGTTGACAGGGGGTTTAAAGCTAAACGCTGATGGGAATGCTTTTCCTCCTGTCTCATGTCCTGTTAAGGGTGGTGTTCACCTTATAGTGTGTGCTGCACTGCAGGCTGTGCACCTGAAGGGCTGCTGGGATGCGGAGGAAGGGGGGGGGGGTCAAAGTGAGGTAATATAGTATTGATTATTGCTCCCTTTTCATCTTTCTCTCCATCCCAGCTGCGTGGCTCGGGGCGTTGGTGTTCCGGAGTAAAACAGGCTTTGATGCATCTCATTGTTAAAGACTGAGCTAATTAAGCACGCAATAAACATTATCTGGTCGTTTTTCACCTTGAACAAACCTAATCCACACTGCTTTAGCTCTCTATCGATGTCTGAAGACGCACAGAGGGCAACTCTGTATCAAATGCCTGACTAAAATAAAAAAAAGGACAATCCTGGAAACATATCTGTGTTCTGTGCTCAGTATATTCATTTTTTAAAATTTGGTCTACCCTGTTTAAATCAAGTCTCAGCATGAAAATGCTCATTCGTTCAACTATGCAAACAAATTCATTTCTGCTGATAATATCAGAAATAAAATAAGCTTCACAGTAAAAGAGCAATGCGATGAACATTTATGGTATTTCTTAAATGATAGACAACAGAATGTATCTTGTTCATGGTAAAATAAAAGGAATTTGATTTCAGAAGTTAGAATATCGCTTGAATCATAAGTAAAGCTGAACAAAGAACTCCTGGAAACATCGTTTTCAAACACCCAGTGCCCCCCATTATGTGCACAAAACAGTGCATGATTTCAGAAACATTTAATGGAAACTGAGGTTAGGGGTTAAGTAGTACAGCACTGTAACTGTAACCGCTTTGTTCTCTTGCCACAGCCTGAAGAGCATATCAAAGAAATACACATTTGTTAGTCTAAAACCGCAGCATATCTTGCATATAAAACTGCATAATTATAATTTAGTTGTCATGCACACAGAACTCCACCGTGCTTCTCCGAGGGGGGGTCAAAGAGGCAATGAGTCCTTAAAAGCTCAAATATTCTCTCCTAAGGTACCTGGTGTGTAATAAATGTCATAATCCTCTAATACAGGCCTACCTGCCTGTGAGTATTTAGTTCGAATTCCTGTGTTCATTTACTCGATTTGACAAATTAATCTCTGCAGAGTGCAGATTCAGCACAGTGTTCAATTAACGTAACATGCAGCTTTTTGGACAGAGGGAGAAAGCCAAAGTCCCCAGAGGAAACCAAAGCATGTAAACTCCAAAAAGAAACCCAGTCCTCCGGGGTTTGGACCTGGTGAGGTGACTGTAGACCACCATAACACCAGGATCTGATCAAATCCTGCTTTTATTTCAGGAAAAAGCAGCCAGTATTGATGAGAAATGTTTCAGACACAGACATCTGTGCCGTACAGTCTCATTCAATTCAAATGAATAGACGTTGAAAAGAAACAAACTGGACTGAATTGGATTTTGATTGGATCTGACTGTCTGAATTACAGTTGCCCTTAGATTCCTTTAATTGTTAAAACCACCTGACTTGAGTCAAATTTGTGCTCATTTTCAACCTATGCATGTTATTTAATCAGTCTGATTTTCATGATTAACACTGAAAAAGTCATCACAATAATTATAGTAGGGACCCTTCTAATAAAATAATAATGATTTTATATATATATATATACACAGTTCAGTCAGAGGGAAGTGATGTAGAATGATGGAAATTGAAGTTGTCGACCACCATCCATTCCTTATACACAAAGTTTCTTTTCATTTTATGATTCGAAACTAAATGTACAGAAAATGGTAAAGCTAACAGTTTTTTTTTTTTTTGTACTGTGAAAGCATCCCAGTCACACGGTAATTATTTTTTAATCAGCAAGGTCAGTGCGAGCTTTGGCCAGCAGCACTGACTCTCTGCCCACAGGCTCATGGTGGGGGCGGGCCTCTGAGCGGCCACAATTAGAGGCAAAATAAAACGTCTATTTCTGCGTCCAACAGGGATTGGCCGGCTCTGAGGAACTCTGAGTCTGGTTTGCCAGTTTCAGTCGGACGGCATCTGAGGGGAACCCTCACCACAGCAGGAAACGTGAAAAATCAGGGGTAGGAAATGGGAAGAATTCAGTAGAAGGCTTAAATAGAAAGAATACAGATTTAGGAGTCAACTTAGGGACAGTTCTCATAGGAATGTCATCAGGCAGTGTGAGACGTTGATACAAACTGACAAAAACTTTGCATTTGCACGCCTTCTTTAAATCTTAAAGTCAAGTGAGACTCCCTGCTGCGTCTATTTGCCTTGCAAACGTTTTGGATGAATGCGCCACAAACAGGACAGCCATGATGAAAATTCTGGATGGAAAGTCCGCTCAAGCAGGTGTGGCTTTGCACCATAAAAGAAAGCAGTCAACTATTAAGACATATATACAGCAAACAATCATTTGGTAAAGCCAGGTCATTCTTGGTTGAGTTTTTGGAGTCCATTACAGTTGGTTTTCAGGCTTGTTTAAAACCTTTATCATAAAGAACAAATGATGACACTTGACGTGGAGCGTTAATACTCTGACCATTAAAAAAGCATGGAAGGTTTTTCTAAATAGTTGCCGACAATTACATTTAGACTTTTAAAAATAGAAACTAAGGGAAATAAGCTCACAACCTGAGGTCAAGCCATAAAGACTGTAATTACCAGCTCTCCCTTGTATTCTAACAGGAACTATAGTGAGAAAGAGAAGTGTATTTTATTTTCTTAGATATTGACTATGACATCATTTCTTATTTTACATGTAATCGTTCAGCCAATCCTATTTACAACATACCGGACGCTTTTATTTCTCAACTTACAGAACTTGACATAAATCCTTTTTCATTTCTGTCTTTGCTGACTTTGTTTTATTCCTTCAGGGGCTCTCTTCTTCCCCTTCTGGCCCACTTGTGCTAAAGTAAGGTCTGGCTACATCATGTGGCATGTAGTCCTTTTTTTTTCAATGTTAAGGAGCATTTCTGTCTGAAATTACACCAAAGTAGTGTGTAAAAAACTAATCTGTGTGGGCTGCTGTCACCGCTCAGTTTTGAATAAAGACATCTAAGATAACCTGTCTAAATATGCAGCTGGGTTCATATCTGTATTCCAAATGTATTCCGGTCATGGTCATGATGCCGGCAGCCTAAAATCTAAATGCATTTCTGTTCTCGGCTTCAAAGTCCTGTTTTTTGCTTTCACCTAACTCCTGTTGGAATGTCAAGAATTTCCCTCTCACATCAGTCAATGCTCCGACTGAAATAACTACCATTACATGCCTCTCAACCTGTTCTGGAGTGCTTCTTTTCCAATCCGTCATGATAAAATTGGAAAAGAAGCACTTAAAAAACCCTTAAATGGGATACATGCCGCATGCCCTGTTGGAATGAGTTTTTTTTGCCTCACAAGCAATAAATCAAATGTAAAACGATGCTGAAACTAGCAGTATCAAAAATGAGAAAATGCCAAATAAACTACCTTCACAGTGAAATGTCAAAAGATACAGCCCGTGTAAACATGTCAGAATCAAAGACTGTCATGGCCACATTTCAGAGAAGAAGAGTAGAAGGGGAAAATCTTTATGCATAACAAAGTTAAGAGTTGATATGTTTGAATATCAGAGGGGGGCATGGACATGGTGACAGACACAAAACACTGGTCATCATGGGCCGGAGGTACAATGCTACCACCATGTTTATATATATATAAAATTCAAGATAATTGGGAATTATGTTAAATTACTTAAATATATATATAAATATATATATGTTTATACAGTATATATATGTATATATATACATATATATATATATATACAAATGTGTGTGTGTGTGTCAATTAGTCAAACTAATTATTGACATTATCACCACCACTTACTTTGACCTATATATATATATATATATATATATATATATATATATATATATACATATAGTTATTGATGTATATATTTATCTTCTATGTGTAATTGTATATATATATGTATATATGTATCTGCTGTTTTATTTATGGAGCAAGTGACAAAAATAATTTCCCCCTGGGATTATTAAAGTATTTCTGATTCTGATTCTGATTCAGATTCTGATTGTATATAGGTAGATGTAGATAGACGGGTGAGAATGCTCAGTTCTGGTAGGGCAGGCAGACATTAGGTTCCTTTTGCCAGATCTTGCATGCAGCTCGGATACGCCCGCTCTCTCCCTGAAAAAGAGTGATTACCAGGCAGATGGCATGTCTTGTCTTAAAAGCCCTTAAAGCCGCAGTCTGCTTGAATCTGGAATTTTTCGCGGTGTTCGTCTATTTCGCCTGCTGGATGGGTGCTGCTCACCCATCACACTCCACCCTGCCAGCCACTCGTTCTCCCCCCCCCCCGACAGAATAATGGCAGCTCCAAAGTGCAACAAGCAAAAAAAACACAACTCCAGCGTGACCATGGAAACCAAGTTAGAAAAGCTCACAGCAGGATGTGCTGTCGGAGTGGGGACTTGAAAAGGACAAGCAGAGAGAGAAAAGTGGAAGGGTGACGCAGTCGAGGACTTTCATTCCACAGCGAGAGTGTGTGGGGGCTGAAGAACACACACACACACACACACACACACACACACACGCACACGCACGCACACAATCCTCCTGACCTGGATTTCACCCCTTATCAGAATGTTTCCTGCTGCAGGTTTTTCCCTCGGTGTAAAGCTTCTGCGTGGCTACTGATGACACATATCAGCAATTTGAAAAGTTCCAAGGCAACTTTCTCCCTAATTTGCAAACTCAAGCGGTGTCACTGTCTCTCACCGCGTTGTCCTCGTACCAGCCTTCATCTTCTGTTTGACACATGGTAGACTCTAGCTCAGAGCTGGAGCAAACGCGGGGTCAAAAGACTCAAACTTCAAAGCCCCGTCAGAAACCGGGGTCAGTGGATGAAGACAGCCGTATTTGTGAAGCCTCTGGACGTGTGGAGGTGCGTTCAGGATGCAGCAGCATTCCTGACACACATTTAGGAGAGCGTCACGCTGGGACTAGCACTATGAAATTGACATTAATGAGAACTGAGTTGAGGGAGGAAAATGGAACAACGATCCCTGAATTCATTTTCCAGCATCAAGTTCCAGACAGATAGCACTGGCTTATGTATAGTTTTACTATTCTTTTTCCATTTTAACATCGCTGTGCTGATTAAGTAACTCTCTGTGTGTAAATAACATGACCAGACTTTTATCATTCAGGTATTCTGTTTCAGTAATAGTACATATCCCTATAGCTACATGTGATACGTGCTTGATTAGCCCAAACTTTGGTGTAATTTAAATCAATCTGGAGAGGAATTTAACCAATGAGTTAAGTTTAATCTTCATCCTGAAAAGTAGATATCGTACAAAGCACCTGAAAAAATTATACAAAAATGCTCTTGTAATTACTTAACAGTGGTTAGGAAACCTCATCTGCTGTGTAACACCCTGAACATCCTACATCAGCCAATCAGAGCACCACAAACTGAAGCTCATGCTGTGCATGCAAATCTCTGATATTCCATTTAGGGAAGACGTTCCAGAGGTCCATCCTGATCTCCATGAGGAGTCCCGTTCAAATTAATATCTGGCTAGATTCAATTTTCAGCAACTTTGCTGAGTTGTAAGCCAGACAAGTTTAGGTGCTGTCAGGATCCATTAGAGCGGAGAGGATACAGCTATCTGGCAGGTTTGGCTCTCAGACTGCATCACATTAAAACAACACACGTCCCACACATGAATTTCACTGTTTGGAAAAGTGGGAGCACACTAATCAGCCATAATGTTGAAGAAACCAGTCCAGGGTTTTGGCTGTAAATGTTCTTAACCGCAACAAAGTATTGGTGTCTAAACTAACCAATCATATTTAGTCTATAATTATATAGAACAATTCAGTACAGACTTCAACAGAAAACAAAAACAACACACTTCAATAGAAAGCAACTGAAAATGAAAATATTGACAGGTATAAAACTTTAATAAAACATTCTTAATTGGCTAGGTGAGTGTACCGTTTCTTTAAAAATCAATCTGTATTAATTAAGCGACCAAATCCTATTTAAGAAGTACAGGAATGCTTTAATTTTGCTATTTATTAATTGAAGATAATTCCCAATTATCTTGAATTCCCAAACCTCATGTCATGTCAGTGACATGAGGTTTGGGAATTATCACCTGTTAGAAACTCTTTAGTGTTTGATAGCCTAAAGATTTTAATGTTATTATTATTATTGATATTACTATTATTGGTAATAGTTAAGTAGTAGTACTCGTAGTAAATCACATCATAATCGTAATTTAGTTTTAATTAGTTACACTATAAGATATACTTGAAAGAAATTGAGCAAACTCTTATAGATCCCGTGCACTTGCATAAATAGTTTTTGTTTTATTCGGTCAGAGACTAAGAAAGAAGAATATTCTTTTTTCCTCAACAACATGGAAGTCTTTGTGCATTTGGTTGCTGTTTCAAAGCTTTGTAGGATGCTTGTAAATTCAGAAAGGTAACCAAGTGTGCAGTGCCTTTTAAAAATATTCATAGCTGGAACTACTAATGCCTAACTAAAAATAGTCACAGTACAAATACAGTCAATGTGTGTTTCTGTGATAACTAGTTCACATTATTAAAGGCAAATTAAATGAGTAAGTTCATAGCTATGATGTTAAATATTTAAATAATGGTTAGGGGGCCAGTCATTTCATGGCTTGGAATGAGACTAAATTCAGGTGGACTTATGGTCACATAAAATCCCAATAAATTTCATGGAAGTTTGCAGTTATATTGTGACAGACAGAAAGAGAAAAAGGGACATGATCACAAATGCAAATCAATGTAACTGATGCATCCCTCTTACACAGTATAAACAATTAAATTACTGGTACTCTTTCATTGGTGTGGTTATGATAACAGAGACACATTTTGTTTCTTGTAGTATTTGTTTTTTATTAGTATTAGATTGTTCTCACATAAAAAAGGTATTAATATAAGTATCTGTTGATTTCACATGGTGACAGGTTGTTATTATACCGGATATCGATAAAGTTAGAGTCAGAGTACTGTAAAGAGATTAATCTATCAATATCTTTTTTAGAAATAATGAAAAGGAGGGAACATCCAACAACAATCTCCAGCGTTAGACGGAGGGATCACATTGTTTTGGTAAAATAACTGGATGTTAGAATCAGAAGAACCTCAAATAGACAAACACCGAACTTAAAATTATAGCATAGATGTTGTAGTTTGTTTAATTCCAGAGACTTATTGAAAGCTCTAAAAAAGTCTTCAGTTAGGCAAATTGAAAATGCTAGATATTACAGATACATATTGATGGATTGCAGTTGTTTTAAGGCACTAATGGATAATTATGTCCCCACCTCAGGCCTGAAATTGGCACTAATGATGCACTGATTGCTGGTGAAATGCGACAAATTTTTGATCACCCAGTACAAGGGAGGAAAGCAGAGAGGCGTCTCCTCGCTCTCCATCAAGGCAACCAGCCAGTAGCACAGTATGCCATTAAATTCCACATATCGGCAGCCCAATGTGGTCGGGTACGATTGCTTTCTAAAAGCTGTTATTAGATGGAGTCTTACTATTGAAATTAGAGATGAGCTAGCCATTAGAGATGATCCCACAACTTTGTAGGAGTGATTAAAGTTGGCCATTAACTCATTCGCTGCCAAAGACGTCTATAGACGTCTTTTATGTTTTTCAATGCGAGTGGCTTTGGGGAACGATCGGCTAAAGTTTTTCCGTAAATATGGGCTTCTAGACAGAGTATGTACTAACAAATTTACCCTCTAGGTAGCTGTGCCACTTTTGATGGGAGATTAGCATAGATTGTAAGCAAATAAAAACAAACGCAATGGTTCGCTATGAGAGAAATGGTGCCGGTGAGACGCACGTCGAAGAAGAACGGAATAAGGTAGAAACAACATTTTTTTTTCTGATGAAAGAAGAGAGTCTACTCTTTCTTTTGGTGTGTTCGGTGTTTACGTAGTCATAGCACAAACTATTCTGTGGCTCTAGAAAAATCAGTCAAAATGCTCAAAAAACTCTGGCAGTGAGCGACTCTCTGTTCTGAAAATGGCTGCCAGTCAATGAGTTAAGATAGACAATAGGCTAAGGGAAGGAAGGAGGAAGAAATCTGAGAGAACACCCTCCCAGCAGAGAGATTGACGCCATCACACACAAAACAGAACCAAAAAAGTGACTCCTGTATGGAAACCACCAAGAAAAGATGATATATTCTTCTATTCTTCTGCTACCTGGGAGGTGGTGGGTCTGCTGAGGGTACATAATCCACACCTGGACTGTTTGGTGTCACATTTTGAGTTACCCTCTCATTCTCACTGCCTTCAGTCTTTGGACCACCAGTCGACAGCAACCAAGAAGAATAGGCTTGACGAAAGTTCCCTTCGAGGACCTCGATCTCAAAGAGGTGGTCAGCAAAGACAAGGCCCATCTCTTCAGACGCACTGCACCACCGGCCGGCTCCCTGGTGCTTCGTTTCCATCCAGACGCTTATACAACATCAGTAAAGCAGAAAAGGAAGCAGTGGAAAAATATATCCCAGAGTCGGTCAACACAGGATTAATCAGGCCTTTGCTTTACCCTTAAGTGCTGGACACGAGTGGAAGACTGCTTTTAACACTCCATTGGGACATTTTGAATACTTGGCGATGCCTTTTGGACTTACTAATGCTCCAGCCTTTTTTCAGGCCATGATAAACTATATGCTACGTGACATGTTGAATTAGAATGTGTTTGTTTACTTGGATGATACTCTGAAATTGTCATTTTCCCCCGAGGAACATCTGCAAAGTCCTGCACCGTCTGCTCCAAAGCAAATTATTTTTTCAAGTGGAGAATGAACAAATTAATAAATTGAATGAATAAACACATTTTGGGGGTTCTTTGGTATCATTTTTGGGGTTCATAGAGCCAGGTCCTGATCCCGCCAAAATAGAGTTGCCAACAGACTGGCTGACTCTAGACTCCTACAAACTATTGCAGAAAGTCCCAAATTTCTGCACAAGGATCCTCACTCATCCACTCATAACGGTTTTGTGGTTAAAAAAAGTTTTGCTGATTGATTTCTGAGAGTTTAGTCAGGAATGAATAAAGTAGCTACGGACAGGATTTATTTAAAAATGGAAAACATAAAGGCTTCTAAAGTTGCGTTTACTAATCACCAGAGGTGAACAGAAGAACAGCTCATATTAACGGCAGAATATACTGAAATAACTTTATTTCTGGATTAAACTTGAGTAATAATGGAAGTGGTTGCAAAGAATGACACAAAGCCAAAGCATAGTGAACTTAAAGTTGCCGTCCCATTTTTGATCATTCATCTTAAAATAGATACTTTTGAAACAGCTAATATTTTTTACTATCATCCCTCTTTACCATTTTGTTGGTCAATAGTGTCTAGGAATAATTTGAGTTGGGGAATATTGAGGATTCTTGACTGATTCTATGGCACCTCTGTTGTGTTATTAACATTTAACAACTCAGGTACTCCTCACCCGCTCTAGACAAAACGCACCATTAGGGTTGTGTACTCTTTTCCACTAAGGGCTGGCCCTGCTAAACGTTCACGACTTTAGCACCCACTCTGCAGGGGTTCCATCAGGACTAAAGGCAGACTGCCTCGTGCTGATTGGCCGAGTAGTCACATGATTCAGTAATGATGGGACCACCAGCTGACACTACGCTATTTTGGACATGTGTCTGCATGTTCCTGCTGATCAGAATGACCAACTTCTTCTCTTGAGAACTGGCAGTTTCATACAAGGTGTGTGATTAAAGAAACGTAGTTATAAAAACGACTTGGTTTTGTTTGGAGACTGAATTATCGTCTGTGATAGCCCCGGAACTGAGCATTTTAACATCACCAGAGTTGAACGAGTGAATGTCTTTTGTCCTCTTATTTGAAAAGACATCTATGCCCAAAGTGTTTGTGATTAAACTTCTGAGTACACTCCTACCACACCACAATCTGTACTTCTGTCTTTCAATAATTTGAGATAAAGGAACAATTTTTGTGTTTTCTTTCTAGTTACAAACCAGACTTCCAATTTATTCAATACATCTAACTGGAGGAATAAGATAAATAGCTTAGCACATCTACTAATGAGGACAAATTTGTGCTAAGATAATAATGCAAATTGCACACATTAAGTCAAACCAAAATATGTGTGCTTTAAGGTCCTCAGATGTTCACCTAGAAGGGATCTGGGCCCGGGCCCAGTCTGAGGCTGTCAGTACTCAGCGATCTTATGAAAGTTTTCCCACTGTGACACCATGCAGCTAATGCTCCCCGTCAGCCCCACAACCCTGGGAGTGACAGACACACACACATGCTAGGCGGACTATCTTTGGTTTCAGTTTCTACACTAATCTCTGTCAGCATTATGCAAGTCTCGCTGCTCACTTACCCAAGACTGTCCCAAGGAGCTTTCCTTTAACAAGATAATCACGCTGACGATCAGATTGACATTTCAGACACTCTCTCCACTCATTCAATCAATAGAGAACCCTACTTCTTTCTCTGGATCCACATTAGGCTTGGCAGATTATCATTTAGAACAATTCGCCATACATTGTGAAGTACTCACAGATGATTTTTTGCATTCAAGGTTACAGACTTTCCCGGCACAAGATTAACACACATATCATTTGAATTTGATTAATTTCTCCTCTTTTAATCCCACTGAGCTAGTGTGATACAGAGATCCTCCATTATTCACCCTTATTGTCAGCTCCTTGGTGGCGACAGCTTAGGAAGCAAATCCAATTATTTTACTTAATATTCACTTTGGTGTTCCAGGGATCCTGTCTGGGTGTCCTTGCTTGTGGTCATTTTGAGAAAAGCAATGGCTGATTCTTTTGTTTTCATATATATTCACTCATTTATATGAGAAGCAGTTGGATAGGAGGTCATTTTAAGATGAACTACCAAATACATATGGTTTGTTGTTGACACACACAGATACCCTAAATAAGGCTTGTCAGAGGAAAATGATGTGTCAAACCTCTCCATCCAGATATTTTCTATATCCCTTTAATCCGAGCCAGGGTCGCTTGGGAACTGGACTCTATTCCAGCTGTCACTGGGTGAGAGGTATATTATTTTTCAGCACAAACCCTTTACAGCCCTTTATAGGCATTTATAAACTCACCAACTTGTTTCCTTTCCAGCACTTTTTTTCTGATTTACAAAATAAATTAAAGCTGACATTTTACTACAAATGACTATCAGTGTTCATCCATGTGAAAATACATATTTACATTCACATATTTACCACTGTAATACGACAGTTATGTTCAATTTATTCACCTAATGTCTAAAAATACAATAAATAATAATTCTAAATAATTCTAAATAATTCTCTTGAAATATTCTGAAAGTACTTACAGTATGTTCGGAGTTTGAGTGCATTTACTGTGATTTGTGTCTACCTTTAAGAAATACAAAAAATTAGAAAAGGCTTCTTTTCTTATTTCTATAATTTTTCATTGAAGCTGTTGAAAATTAGTGCTTGTTGAAACTATTATGGTTACTACCTTTAGATGAAGATATTTCCTTAACAGCTATGTCTTATAAGGTTAAAATCCATGCTCTAGGACACAGATTTAAGGCCCCTGTACTGGTGGAGTTTTGGTGGAAACCAGCCCAGAAGTGCTGAGCCTGCAGAAAGTCTCTGACCTCCGCCGGTCTCTGGTTCAGCTCCACATGGTGGAGACGTGTCAGTTAAAGCTTGTTATCAACAATTCCCACAGCCACCCACAGCCTTCTGATGTGAGCGTGTGTGACAGCACACTGACACTAAGAGGTGCTTATTTCTATTAGCTGATATCAGGCACTCAAATGGGTTTTCTGGCTGCTCGAGCTGTGTGGATCAAGATTGTGGAGACGTTTCCTGAAGATGATTTGCTGGAGCATAAATCTGTCTCCTGCCATGTCAAACATTGTAGAAACTCACTGGCTGACATATGTAGTCAACCTTTAATAACTCACACGGCCCTTTCTGATCAATAACAGAAAAATAAAAAGTAAAGTAAAGATTTGAACTTAAACACGCAGTTATTAATGGAGATAATTAAATAGGTTTGCACCAGGTAAAAATGTATACAGTTTGAGGGCTAGGGTTAGAGAAATTTATACAATTAGTTAGCCAGGGAGCTTTGTTTTTTTAACCCCATTTTATATTGAACTGTTTTAGTTAAACTGTTTTAGAGGGATAACGTCTGCAAATGTTAGCTACTTGCTGTGATGACAGTATTAAAGACTGTAACTTTAACTTTAAAGCTTGTACTTCTGGGGACAATATAATCCCATTTAGCTCTATAAAACATTTATGAAAAACCTCAAAAGTAGCAAAGATACGCAAGGTTGAGGTTTGTGAAACAAACGAACAAAAAAAAAAAAAAGCAGCATTCCCAGATTCATTCAAAGTGCAAATAGAACAGCTGTGCTAATAATCGTTAAGCATAGCACTGATTACACAAATCAAGGCTAAGTAGGCTCCTCCTGGTAAGAGTCAATGGCCTATATTTAGCAGGTTTACCCACATTTAAAATAAAAAATTAGACTCGGTCTGTTGAAATGCTAATTTTGGTGTAAAATTTATTTTATCCATTTTTTGGTGTTTATATTTAAACAGCAGGCAGGACTTTGGAGAAAAACAGATGATTAAAGCCCCAGGTAATGAGCCCAGGTGTGTGTGACAGCAGAGTTAGCATATCCTCTCTGTCAGCACGTCTGCGTGGCAGTGTGTGGGAGTTTGGTAAAGTTTTGAGTGGTAATTGTGCCGAACTGGAAATGAATTGAACCGAAATAAATGGATTTCATATCCAAAGACGAAGAGAGCATTGGACGCTAGGCTGAACAAATAATTACCAAATAATGGCCTGCGTGGCTACAGTCACTGCAATAACGGGTATTACCTCAGTGCCAAATTGCATTTTGAAAAATAAGACTTTAAGAAAGGTTATTGAAAGCCCCCAAAAAAGTGTTTTACCAGACAATCTTCAAAAAGTTCCTCTCCTTTCTCACCAGAATACAGAGGCTTCACGGCTCTCTGAACAGATGGAGAATAATGCACTTCCTTCTGGAAAAGGCAAACTTACTGAGGAACACCTTTAGCAATAACATTTTCCAATAATGTATGCAAGGTATGTTTTCTAACAATGAAAATGTACAAAATGACATGTTCAGCGTTTCACTGATTGCAAGCAGTGAAAATAAAAATAAGCCTCTTTAAGGGGTCTCATAGAATCTCTCACGCTGGTCACACAGAGTTTTAACCCCTCTGCTGCAGTGTCCTTGGTAGTTGTGACAAATGGAAGTCAATCAATATCAGCTTGAATAGAAAAATCAATCAGTATTGGAGAATGGTGTCCACAGCTTAAAGGATCTTTAAATCTGCTGAATGCCTTTTTTTTTCTTCGTGTAAACCCACAATTAAAATTCACAGTATTTTCTTGAGAGGAATGCAGGGTTGCTGACTCACTGAAAAGCAATTATCTTTTTTTCTGTTTAAAAATTATGATAAATCTCCATTGTAAGCTCAGGGATTTGTTATCGATGCTGTGTGACTCTAACTAACAATAAAACAAACTTAAAACTATTTAGCTCAACTCGACGTACTCAGAACGAGATTATAAAAAGTATCAATTAAAAGTTAAATATATTCTACTTTGATAGATTTTGAAAGGATAAAAGTGGTTTGATAATGATTCCCTGAATGGCTCACAGAGAGAGGGGCCATCTTGGATGCTGGGGGGGGGCTTTCTGTGTGGAGTTTGCATGTCTGTCTTTGAGTGGGTTCCCTCCAGGTACTTCTCCCTCTCCAAAAACATGCATGTTCGGCTAATTGAAGACTCTAAATTTCCCCCCGGACTGAGTGTGAGTGTGTGTGGCTGATTGTCTCTGTGTGGCCGGCCGATGGTCAGGTGACCTGTCCCGGATGGTGTCTGCCTTTAGTACACGTCAGCTGGGAGAGGCTCAGGCTTTCCCTAAAAACCTACTGAGAATTAGTGTTATGGACCATAAAAAAATCTGAAATTAATTAATAAAATTCAGCTAAATTGGAAGCTGTTAGGAGAATGATTTAGGAACGATGACACTGAAAAGCAATGATGAATTTGAAGAGTGCCTATAAAGAGGTGGGTGTCAAAAATCCCATCACCATTAAAACATCTGAATCAAAGAGTTACATAAACATATAGATATATGTTTTTGGTTTACTGCCTTTTGCTGGACTGCATTGCTAATAGTTTTGTTGACTACTTGAAGTTCACAGAACAAGCCACAAAAAAAGACACACAGGATTAAGCAAGTGATTTCAGAAAAAAAGCAAGTTTGTTCTCAGCAGTGATCCAAATGAGGCCATTTGGAGTCAGATGTCTTTCTAAATGTCGAGAATCTGAGTTGAGTAGGAGGTGCTCTCTCACCCACACTGAGACAATGGAGTCGTCTGGTGGGAGGGATCCGTGGGGTGTCAGTTGTGCAGAGGTGGCATAAAAAGTCATGAGTGGATGACTAAACCTAACAAGATGGTGTATGTGGCAGAGAGAAGGGCCCCAGCACGGCGCCCTGCGGGACCCCCGCGTTGACAAAGTGAGCTGCTGATGTTGTTCCACTTTGACCAATCATCCGGTGAGGTGGGATTGTGCTTTGCCCATGAAGTCCATGTTTAGAGATTGTGCCAAATGCAGCAGAGAGATGAGGCAGAGCACAGAGGCCCGACCTGCTGCTTCAGCTGTTTTAAGGCTCCTGCCACAGAGCAGGTTCACAGGAGGGGCCACTTCTAGAGCCAGGCTGGTACCGATCAATTAGGTTCTAATGTCAGAGGAACTCTGCAGATTGCCCGTTAAATAGTCATGGAGAAATGACAGTAGTGAGACTGGCTGATCATTTTTCAAGAGATTTGGTGCAATAGAAGGCTTTCTTTTAGCAGTGGGTGTATGGAGGCTATAAGAAATGTTCCTCAGGTCATTGACAACCCAACTGGAGCTTGCGCAATAACAGTTAACAGGTGCAAATATGATATGATAATATATCATATCATACATTCTTTATAGTACTTAAGTAGTACATAGTATGTTTTCTTTTTTTCTATTCTCTGTATGTGCTGTATTGATGCTGCTGAAATCTTAATTTCTCGAGGGAAGCTTCCCAAAGACATCAATAAAATCCTTTCTAATCTAATCTAATGTTACATGTCCTGGTTTGGAGTTACATCAGGTTATGCTGTGTTCTGTAAAGAACAAAAAGAATGAGACAGATAACTACTTTTTATGTATTTATTGCTTTTATTCGTTTATTGGTTTATTTATTATTTGTGCAAGTTTAAATTGCATAATCAATGCACGATCGATGATACTCTCCACTTACCATAAAAGGAAAGCATTTACACACCTCAGGAATAAACATTTTTCTTCAACAAATATCAGTTACTTTTGTGTCAGCACCTCCCATGCATACACTAATTAAGGCTGCAGCCTAAAATCTTCTCCATGCAGTTTTCTGCAGTCAAATTTCCAGGACAAGTGGCTAAATAACTCTTGTCTAATTTTGTGCTAACAGCAGAAAACAGTAGAGTCGCATTAAATAGGCACAAATGGGAAAACAGCCACTTGAGCACAGAGTAAGGAGGCTAAACTCAGGGTTCCTTGCTTAATTGATCTGAAATATTTTTGCATTTAAGGAGCCGTGATACACTGCTTTGAGTTATTGTGACGGACCAACTATAGAATCACTGGGAATAAAAACCTATTTATTTGACAGATATGTGATCGTCCAGGGACTGACATCATAATTATTCCGGAAGCAGCACCATGACAGGTTGAGTTTTTCAGGGGAAAGATGGAAGATGGGGAGTCATGTTTAGAGACGATATGACAGAAAAACAATGATTCTCATAGAAAGATTGGAAGGGATTTGATTATTTATTTTGTTACAAAACAGAAGAGTGTGTTGTTCTCGTAGCTGCTCAAACGTTAGGAAGCCTTTTAATATTCCTATCACAGAAGTGTTTGCCAAACAAATAACCTGAAACCAAATCCCAGTAAGCGGACTGCTCTTAGAGAGGTGGTGAAAGGAAAAAAAAAAGAGTTGGTTGGTTCTGAGACGCCTTGAAAATCAGAGTATCAGATCTCTTTCGACTTTAGAGGTGATGTGCATGTGGTTGGTGTCAAAAAAAGGTTGATTTTCAGTAATGGTAAAAAAGACATCAAGAACAGTTTCTGTCATATTTCTCACTTCCTTGCCGTTACTTAAAGCCATAGCTCTACCTTACAGCTCATTATTTGCTTAACCTCCCATTAACTGTCATTACACATGCTTTTCTGGCTGTATTTTAAAGTTGAATGAATAGCCGAAATACACCAGAGACGTCGTGTTGGAATGTTAATTTATGGAAATCTGGCAATTCAAACAAGAACTCATGAAAGGAGAACTCTTAGACTAATCCAGACTAATGAAAAAAATTCCCTTCTGCTTGGAAGAACCTTTTATTTTATATTAAGGTTGAAGATGTGAATGAATGAGTCTCTGCCAGAATAAGAGGAGCATCACAGCAGAAATGTCCTGTGATTAGTCCAATTAGTATCGCAAACCATCCATTTTCCTAACTGCTTATTCCTTAATGGGGTAGTGGGGGGGCGGAGCCTATCCCGGTAGTCCATGGGTGAGAGACGGGGTCATCCTGGACGGTCCCCAGTCCATCACAGGGCCACACACAGACACACAAGGACCAACAACCACACACACTCACACTAAGGGCAGTTTGGAGTCCAACAACCTAACATGCAGGTTTTTGGACGGTGGGAGGAAGCCGGAGAACCCGGAGAGAACCCACAGACACAGGAGAACATGCAAACTCCACCCAGAAAGGTCCTGGTTCCCCCGGGACTCCGACCCAGAACCCTCTGGTCCTGGTTCCCCCGGGACTCCAACCCAGAACTTCAATTCAATTCAATTCAATTTTATTTCTATAGCGCCACATCACAACAACAGTTATCTCACAGCTTTCCAAACAGAGCAGGTCAGACCTACTCTGAAGTTAATTACAGAAACCCAACAATTCCCACCATGAGCAAGCACTAGGCGACACAGGCAAGGAAAAACTTCCTTTTAACAGGCAGAACCCTCTTACTTTGAGGGCAATGGTGCTAACCACCACACCACCGTGTGGCAGACTGTTACAGCAAGAAAAAGAATCTGCACCCTGGATCCAGCCAATAGGGCTCCCTGAACTGTTCTCAGTAATCAGTCCCAAATCCAGGTTCTGTGATGGGATAAGGCTGGATCTCCACGGTGATGACAGCATATGTTACTGAGGTTTAGCAGCAACATATGCTGCCCTCATAACCACATTACATATATTCAGAAACATGCATTCTCTTTAAAACAAGACAGGACACTCAACAATCTGCATTCATTACAAAGGCATAACTGAGGAAAAAGGATTCTGGAGAATGTGGAGGGAAAAGATGCAAAGCAGATTATGTACAGATGCAAATCTTAAAAGGAATTTAAGAATTGGACAAAATAAAATCTGTAACTCGACCTGGTATCCCTATAAAATGATTTCTTCTAAATGTTTTGACAGAGGGTAAGGGTTAGGGTAACCCTAACCTTAATGTTGTAAAATGAAAAATAAATTACTTTAATTTCTTTTTTACAAATACCGCAGATCCCAAATGATCAAATGGAACAGATTATCAGAGGTGGAGGAGTAAGCGTGTGATATCGTTACTATTCTTGCAGTTAAATATGAAAAAATACAGAAAATTGCCTTGTTTCCTTCTGTTACACAGCCAGTGGACTCAGTTTTTAAAGCAGTAGTAGCTGATCCACAATATTTGTTTTTATTTCTACTCAAAAAGTTAAAGAGGACCTAAGAAGCCGGATTCACTAAACCTCCATATTGAGTGAAATGTGAAAGTTTAGCCCAGAAAACATACATTCGCTCTTGTGTTTCTTGTCAGAGGAATAAATCGCGGTAAGCGTTTGTTTGAGTGGACCTCTGTGTGCGGGGACGGTTGGGCCGGTTCGTGTCCTCTCTCTATCTTCCAGCAGCACGGTGTCTTTATCTCCTGCCATGCACCAAACTCTGGACTCTGGCAGGCTGTCGCCCAGCTCTGTGGCTCTGGCACGGCATCACAGCCCCACTCTTGGAAAAAAACACCGCCATGCTCACACTCCTGGGCCGCTCTGAACTTCTGACCCCCTCTCTCTTTCAGTCACGCGTCTCACTTCTCTATTTCTGTCATTCTCTTCCACTTTTTCCTCAAATAATAATCAATTATGCTGCTGTAGGAAGTACAGGACTAATTCTTCTTTTGTAAGAGGAAGAGCCGAAACTTGCTTCGGAAACAAAAAAAAGGAATCCAGCTTATGGCGGGGAGAGAATGTGAAGGCTTAGAGCTGGCCATCTCCACATCTGTTGTGTCTTCTTCTTCACATTGTGTGTCTGAGAAGCGAGCCTGTTTTAGCATGTAAAGCTGTGAGGGCAAGAGGAAGTGAACGCAGCTGAGCGAGAGGCTGGCTAATCCCCTTAACGCGCGGAATGGTGCTGGCTCCAGCTCTAATTGATTCGTGAAAAACGATGGGCCGAATCTGAGAGGAAAATGAAGGGGTTGGAGATTCCTGTGTGGAATTGAGTTTACTATCAGCGGCAGCTTCACGTCTCCATCTAAACCACGCCATAACAAATTCAGATTCTGCATCTGATGGGAAAAAGCGTGTTTACGCACCGCAGACACATCAAACTCCTGACTTTGACGTTGACTTTTTCCCGTCACCCTCTTGTTCCCAACATGTATTACCAGGGGGGTGGGGGGTGGCAGGAAAAAAGACAGTAGGGGTTCTTTTGAGGAATCTTTTTGTGCTAAACTTTTTGCATCCACATAGAAATAGAATAACACTCTATTTGACCCCCCTCCAAAGGAAGAAACACATTTATACTAGACACATTTATAAAATTTAGAAAAGGATATGAGAAATACATGTTTTGAGATAGATAGATAGATAGATGGATAGATAGATAGATAGATAGATAGATAGATAGATAGATAGATAGATAGATAGATAGATAGATAGATAGATAGATAGATAGATAGATAGATAGATATATTTGGATATTAACTGCATAAATACATCAAAATATCATTGTTGGACTAGTTGACAAGTTTTTTCTCACAGTGATTTGATTTTATTAAACATCTGAAAACATTTTCATCCAAAACTGTGACATTCCTGCAATGAATCAACAAGATGTTCTAAAAGAAAACTGCATGATGATGAATATATAATTTCTGAGTACATACACTTGGATGTATGCAAATAGAAAGTCACACATTATTTTGAAGGAGATGAGTGTTAACAAGGTTTTCTGCTCTTCTTGTCCTAATGAGAGTTCGTTGATTTAATTAAAAATGTTCATGATCACAACCTGTTAGGGTTAGGGTTAGGGTTAGGGTTAGGGTTAGGGTTAGTTCTAAACTTTATCTTATTGAGATATAAATGACGATTAATGACGATTAATCATGTCATTTACATGGATTATGTGATAGCATACAAAGCTAAAGTGAGTAACTATAGCTCTATTCTAACAATAACCAAATACAGGAAGAAACTCTTTGTTAATATATGAGAAATGTTCCTTTAACTGAGAGATCAAGTTTGTATGTGTTTGGTTAAAAGCTAAACTGGCAGGGACATGAAGCATAATTAATGCCCCATTTTTTATTTATTCCACTCAATTTCAAATATTCTGGAATGCATCCCAACAAATTTGGCTGTGAGTTTCATTATGAAAGCATGGTGGTATTTCGGCATTTACGCTGACTGTTTTTTCATTTTCTTTCTGGTTTGAAATTGGTGCTCCTTCAGAGATTTTTCCCCACTTTTTTCATGTCATGAAAAGTTGCCGTTCCAGTGCAAGCGTTGTTTACAAAATTGAGCAGCCAAATGAGTTTTCCAAATGTCAACTAAAGCATTTAAAAAAGATCCAAATCCCCTGACGATTTTTTGGGAAAAACGCAGTGGGTGGAAGAAGTGGGAAGAAGTAAAGGCCGGGTCTTCCCTCATTACTTACTGGGAATGCCAGAGTTCTAGCAAACAGAACAGATTAACTGGGTTCCCAGACTCCAAGGCCCCTTCAGGGAGAAACAAACTGGGAAAGACATTTGGAGTGGGAAAAGTAAAGGTGTTGCTGTTGTAATACATGTGAGTGTCTGACAAAGCTGCTACCTGAGAGTTCATGTCTAGATAACTCACAAAGAAAGTTCATCAATGTCATTTTGGTAGTGGCAAATATATTAGCTGGTGTCTCCTCATTTGTGTTTTCTTCAATTCACTGAATTCAAGGCTTGAAAAAGATTTAATTTCAACCTTTCAACAGGCTGTAAGCTGCTCCTCAAAGGTAAATTAGAAAGAATTGACTGACTCTATGTGACTACTCTTTTATCTATAATGCACTTTAAAAACAATCTCTGGACCAAGTACCCGAACAGATAGAATTAGGCATTAACAAAAAAAGAAGCAATTAAACTAAACATGAACAACAACTTATCAAAATACATCAAATCACAACGTCAAGATCTCAAAAAGCAGGTTTAAAAAAGGTTTTGCTGTCAGGTAACGGTGCTAACCACCCTGCATCATATTTGTGACATTTTGACCCGATTATGCAACAAGGAAATTTTTATGAGCATTTTACATAAGCAGCACTACATTTATTAAATCAAAAAACGCCTGAGAACTAAACAAGGTGAAGCTTCATTTTAGCCTTCCTGAAGATGTGAGACAGGCCTCAACTCTGACGATGTTTAAATCCAGGCTGAAAACTTTAACTGTGCATATGGAAATTGAATGTATTTTATCTTCACCCTTCACTTTTTATCTATCTAATTTTTTATTATTTTTCTTCTTGTTTGAATTGTCAAAATGTGCTGTACAAAGAAACCTGCCTTGCCTTGTCTTTAAGCTCATGAAATATAAGTCTAAAAGAGGAAATATGAGATGGTGAGGAATAAAAATACTGCTGAACTTTGTCAAAGGTGTCTATGTTTCTGTTCAGTTGTTTTTCCAATGTCATAGTTCACCATGAAGTGCCTGAGACCATCTATTTAATAATCTATTTTTTTTTTTTATTCAAGGAACAGCAGCTCCAGGATGTTCACATCACTAGTGAAGTAATAAGCTCCAAAGATCAGACCCACTGATTTATTTTTTCATAGTTGTACAAAGGTTTCATCCACACATATTATTTCCTTAAGAGCAAAAGAAAATTCTTGTCCGATGAATGCTATCTTCAGTTTAGATTCCTATAATTCAGCGTAGTGGAGTAAATCCCAGGGTCATTCAATCACAGTCTTTCATCAGGATTTCAAATGGAAGGCAATTTTTGTTTGAAAGAGATTCCTGGCAATCTGATATGAATGCTCTATGTTTGGTTCTTTGGTCTCTAACCTGGAATACCAAACAGCATTTAAGTGAGCTATGTGGCATTGACTTGAATTAAGATCCTGACACAAAGTCAGTCAAAAGGATGTTGTTATAGTACCTTTGGCCCTAATTGATGGGAAATTAACTGGTAAATATTTTGTTTCTGGATCTCAGAATGTGTTACCGTGATTCATCCAAGATCTATCACTCTTGGATAAATAAAGTATTTTTCAATTGAAATTAAATTAATTGAGAAAAGACCAAAAACATTCCAATGGTAGTAAATACGAATAAGACATATACGAATAATAATATAGTTGATCAATAATTGAATGCATGAAAGAATAACCAGAATTGACATATATAGTTTTGTTAAGTACATTAAAAATAGGTGGAATTACTGTCATTTTCATCTTTCTTTGATATGAGAATTGAAAAATAAATCAGAATCGCCACTGAAGCATCAACCCTGAACACTGGAGTTTACACAGAGCATCAGCTGGATCAGATGTTAACACTCAGTCCTACCAGAGATAAAACCATGGAGGAGATAGTTACGAGTCTAAATGTGTCAACATGCTGTTCAGACACTTTACCAACCATATTAGCTCTGGTCAAAGTCTCAACTGCTGCTTATTTGAACACTGAGTCTGCCGAGTCTTGGTTAAACGTCTGATACAAAATATGATTCCGTTTAGAAAGTCATGGTAAATTTTACATTTGTCATGTATGCATTTGAAATAAGATTCACCAGATTCACATGGAGTTCTCCTTATCACTCATCGTTTGGTTAGAGAGGAGGTCATGTTCTCACGGAATCTGTCTTTATCTTTGTGTGTCTTAACTGTGAATTTTGTGACATTTCATCCTGGAGGTGACAGAAAGCTGGGAGATGTGGCCATGATAATAATTCTATTGGCCAAAATAATCAAAAAAATAAAACATGTCACCCACTTTGAATCCAGAGGGCTCAAGACAAAATAAGAATCTTTGAGTTTTGATTAACTTGGAACTTAACTTTAGCAGCTGCATCAAAGCTGAGACATTTCCTATTTTAATAAAAGTGTAGAGTCTAAGATCTCATATCCAGACCTTATTTACGTTTTTCATCCTAGCAGACTTGGATACTATAATACACTTATCTGGTTTTCCAAAATTAACCAACAGGAGAGACTGTAAAGTGTTAACACTTGGTATCATCCAGTGTGCCAGAGTATGTGGATGGAATAAGGAAATGAAAAAGTCCCCTATCAAATAATTAAAATAACGGCCCTCCAAGAGTTTTTGAATGTGGGCCAGATAATCCAAAGAAGATCCATGTCCTGTTCTGCAAAATATGGAAAAAGCAGAACATCCCATAGAGATGTAATCATCGTTATCCTTAAAATGGGAGACGAGTCAGACCAAAAATTACATTGGTTTTATTCTGTTGTCTACAGAAAAAAACATTCTAACTTGGGTTTGAGCAAACAGACACACCCCTCATCAGAAATATTCTCTTTGAACCACAAAGTTTAATCTGCCCAAACTGATGTCAGTTTCAGTTTCAGTTTCAACCAGTTGTTAGAAAAACACTGGCAGTGGAACCCACTTTCGTAGACGTCCCCCCAGTCTTTTATTCTGACGAAACAGCTCTGCAGACTGTGAACACTTTTAAAGGCGTTTTACCTTTAGATCGCCAAACTGCTAGACTCAGATTCAGAATCAGGCCATATCAAAAGCTACTTATTACACCTTATTAACTATTCGTTCACCCTTGTGTGATTGGCTACGCTGGCTGTTGTGTTACAGGTTGTTTTGGTTTGCAGATGTGCCTCTCTATATCCCAGTCTGTGTTTGTACACAACAATAAAGGCTTTCTGCTCCATTTTTCTCTCCACTGTCTCCTCTGAAAGCATCCAAACCGTCTTTGAAATGACTAAGAAGTCACTGATCATTTTCTATGGCAGCTTAACACGCATCATTATCAGTGTTTGCGTTATTTATTTATCCTTCTTGGAGGACAGTGTGCCTTTCATGCAGTTTGATGCCACGCTTGAGAAAAAAAAAAAAATGTCCGCCACACTTTAACAAGAAATTAACGCGTGAAATAAAAGGCTTGAAAGGAACTATAGGAATACGAACCTCTACCTAATCATTATCTCTATAACACCAGTGGATGACTATTCCCTGGTAAGAAACAACAAGATTTTCTGGGTCAATATCTATATCGGGTCACATCTCATCTAAGAATAGCCCCATCAGAACAAGCGTGTAAAATATTACTTACAATCAGACCAAAGTCAAACATCCATCCATCTGTCTGTATTTCTGCAGCAGCAATAATCACACAGTATGGCATCACTGTGTCGTATTTCACACCATATTCCATCTTCCCAAAGCCCACTGAAGAATTTAAAATGATAATATTGCAGTGGCACCCTTTTTACTTTGCACATTTCATTGTAGGTGAAAGCAGTGTGCTGGGCAAAGACAAAGAATGCGATGCAAGGATTTGCAAGACCTGAATGTTTTTTTGCTTGAACTTCTAAAGAAATAATAACAGTTATCTATCATGTTTCATAAGTACTAACTAAAAGTTACTCCTCTCCCTTACACACTTTCATGGCATGGCTGGGAACGAGGAGAAAGAGGATCCAAACGCAGGCTTACAAAGAACACAGGAACCAAGGGAATCTCGGAACAGAAGTTTAATAAAACTACACCAAAAAAACAGAGCCAGATAACAAAATTAAACTAAACTTGACAAAACAAACCCCCAAAGCTGGAAACTAAGAAATACCTTACACTGGGGGCAGAAACCATCGATGACAGAATGAAATGGAGACGTCAAACAATGAGGTGATTCAACTATTGATGTAAGGACCTGAGAAGGAATGAAATTAGTAAGAAGTTTAAACAGAGGCCAGAGTAATTAATGGAGTCAAGATCAAGTGAGAAATACAGGTGTAGGGAGTTAAACTGACGAGGGAAGCCAAAGGAAGCGGAGGAAAATAAATGAGGGTGGAAAAGACAGAAATATAGAAAAATACTGGAAATGGGAGACAGACACCAAAATAAAAGCACGGAAAAAACAGAACCTAATTTACAAAATATAGAACATGAACATCTGACTGAACCTATAACAGAGGAGATGACTGAATCATAACACTTCTGAATCAAATTGTCACCATCAGTTCTGATAATTTATGGCATCAGTGACGTCCAACAGAACTTAAAGCCGAGCTTTTTGTGAACTATGTTGATCTTAAAATAATGAATTACTAATTAAAGTTAGTTAATATTCTATGGTTGAGATGACATAGTCAAAATCATTCTTACAGATGGATAGAGGTTTGTTTTCTTCACTAGGGTGATTACAACATCCTTCAGAGAAACTGCCATGAAATGCCAGACTTAGAGAGTTATTGATATTATATAGATAATTATTATTAAGCGAAATACGGATAGAATTAGCTGAATCAGAAAATTTGCATAGGAAAATTTAAATGAGCATAGGACCAGAAGTTTAGTCGAGGAATTCTGACCTATAAATTTACAGGTGAGAAGGTTGGCTTTGAATGTAACAGTCATTTGGAAGAAAATGAAACGATGGATGAGTTTTGCAGGAAGAAAAACTATTGTCTCTAAAATTAAAAAAACTTTTTTTACCAAGAAATTACATTTCTTACTTTTGTTCATGCAGGTGGTCCATATAACTTTTGCAGGAGCAATCTGATTAATGATTTGAGACATGGGTTATGAGAAAGAATCCATCTTTACATTACACAGTGGGTACTTTGGATATGAATTCCTTAATTAATTAATGAGCAAATCTGTCATAATCAAATGACCCTAACATATCTAGGGGAAGTGGTTGGGATTTGCTTTAACAAAAAACACATAATTTCAGAAAAGCCTGCAGTTATTGTCAGAAATGGCAATATCAACTTTATCAATTAATGTGATAATAAGTCCTCTTAAAATAATGAAATAAAGCACATCATTTATAGTTTTTGGTCCTGGGAAATGCAAGCAATTATTTGTGTCTATTATCTTTGTGAATATTGAACAAATTTTTTTTCTAATTTTGAAATTATGTTAAAATAAAACACTGTATTTTTATCTCTCCACTTTTTCTCGCCAGGAGCAGCTGTGAAATCAAGAATAAACACCTCAAAAAGTAGAGACAGAAATGCGAGTTCAACCCGTTATAGGAAGAAATTGGAATTTTCCGGCAGATCAAGTCAGGCTACTGGACAACTATAAGATAGAAGTTAGTGGGCAGTCTGTTGAGAATCTTCTGTTTGTCACATTTTGGGAAAGAACACTTGATCCTTATTGAGATTTATGGAACTGGCTTTGGTCAAAATACTTGTTGTTTTAAGCAGAAGAGACTCTCTTGTCAGGTGTGTTTTAAACAAGATTTTTGACTCTTTGCAAGCGCCTGTACGTAAATATGGCAAAAGGGGGGGGGGGGGGGGGGGGGGTTTAACAGTTAGACAATGACAATGCAATTTGGAGGATGTAATTGCCCAATGGAATAAAACATAGGTTTGAAAATGCACTTGGACAACAGACTGAGTTCTATAAGAACATTTTTATTGACTAATTGAGAGATGATCCTATTTAAAAAAACAAAACAAAAATAAATACACAGGTTCCAGGCATACCTCTCGATCCCTGAGGAATAAAGTGTGTAAGAGGTTAATAGCAGGCATGGTACACATCCACAAAAATGTAAACATGAAATTACACAATGATCAAGCAAATTAAACGAACAAAATAAAAGTTATTCAATTAATAAATTCAACCTAACAATGTATTCAAATACATGAAGTCATAGAAAATACTGGTGGAACAAACTATCAATGCCCAGCCATGCAGCCTATCACAGCAGAGGAAGCAGACCCACTGTCCAATCAACTGGCTGCGTGTCCCTGTGCATTGGGATTTGCGGGCAAATCTCGTTCCGAGGAGCAGAAGAGCAACCTACCAGAGGAAAGAGCAGATCAGAGGCAGATTATCTGTGTAAGACAAACAGAAATCTTACTCTGGCCTTCTGATTACACCATGTCTTCTGGTTTTGCTGAACCAATTCTATGTGAGCATATGCAAGAGCCCTCATCTTCTCCTGTATTCCTCACCTTTATCACGTTTTCCTTCCGACTTTGTAATCTCGCAGTGATATTTCAGCAGGTTCATCTCATACAGTAGAGCCAGTGGCCCCAGTCAGAGTCCACATGGGACAACATATTCTTTTTAGCGTCTGTTTATACCTCTCCACCAGCCTGTCCATCTCGGGGGGCTAAGGGATGGACTTAATGCCTTTTACCCCCAACACTTGATAAACTTCCTGCAACAGTTTGGACAAGAAGTTTGGGGTGGACAGGTCACCAGTACATCACAAACACACATGATATGGACAACAATTCACACCGAATCCTCAGGTCAATTAACCGAACATGAATGTTCATGAAAGATGGAGCGAAGCTAAAGTACCTGGAGAGAACCCGTACAAGAGAAGAACATTCCTCAAGCCACCAAGCAGGCAAAAGAATTACACACTAAAGAACTCAATTTAATACTATTTCCTTTGCTGGCATAAATCTAATGAAATCCTGCTGCTGCACCTGAGTGGGACAGTGGAACAAACTGCTCAAGAATGATGTCCAGAACAGGCAGACTTCCGTTTTGAGCCATATCCAAAAAAATTGAATAATCCTTCTGCACTGAGAAGAGGCAAAGAGCAGGGCTAGGTGAAAAAAAATAAATTAATAAATGTACACTTTGTTATGTCTACAATGTTTGTCTTTAATAAAGCTTTTGGCTGAGTCAATATGTTTTTAGGCTACTGTAAGCTATTTTGAATTGTCTAAGATGGAAAGATGTTTCGGCATTTGAATATGAGATCCAGTATTTATGATAAGGCTTTTGGTCCTCTGTGGTTGCTCTGTAATTTATGAACAGACATCATTAATAAAGCAGGGTTGCAGCCTGTTGGGCTGGTGGATGGTAAATGTTCTGAGTGGTTGTTTGGTTCCGTCGACAGTATAAATTCGAGCAAACTTTCTGGTGCCCTGTCACTAGGTCAGGTGGACGGCTAAGAAAATGTGTCCTCCAGAAAATTCTAGCCATCAGGTCAAAACTGAAATGTCACCTGTTTAAACAAGGTCCGTGGTGATGTAAGAGGTCATGGCTATTTCATTTACTGATCCTCTCCATTTGTGAGACTGCTGAGGGTTATATTGCGATATCTACCAAAAGGATACATGCACATATGATGTGTGTTGGTAATGAAAATACAGACTTTTCTGTTTAAAGATGCATTTAATTTTCAGTTGCATCTTTTTTCAAAATAAAACAACAAAAAGGGTAATTCTGTATGGAAATTAAGACAATACATTTGAGTAAACACAAACATAAAACTATTCATTGTGGTTCACTGAATATTAGATTTTATTCCTTAATTCTCATATCTTCTGGCACAGTTACTACTGAGTGCAGATAAAGTCATTGTAGTGGATGATTTCTCATTGATGTAGATGTTGAAAATGACAATAATCCAATTGGATCTACTCAAAATGTTCACAGGCCTGCTCACTGAAACATCCCATAGTTCTGCTTCTATCAACTATCTCTACTCAGTCTGTTCTCTTTAGTCTCAAAGAACATTATTGTTATCATTAATTATCATTGTTAACATTGTTTATCTTTGTCAGCAGGTACCCCTGAGCTGGTCTAAACTTGTTTCCATTCCCTATTTCCCATCCTCAATAGTGGTCAAGGCAACGGTCGCCTTCCGTGAGTCTGATAGAGGTTAGGTCCCATTAAAGTTTTTTTTTGCCTGACAGTCTAACTAGAATATGGAGACTCCATGCTATTTGTGAGCTATTGGTTGCTGATAATCTTGACACATCAATCATGGCGACCAGAAATTAATATGCGAGTTTTCAGCAGATAATTGTGTTTTAATTTTTCCCATTATCCTTTCTCATCTTCATTAAAGGATGGCCCGGTCATGTGGTGATTAGTACCGTCGTCTCACACCGAAAAAGATTCCCTGTTTGAATCTATAGTGTGGAGAATCCCCATGTTTGTGTGCAAAAACAACACAAGATTAAATAAACAGAGAGGAAATGAACGCTGCCTCTGAAAGGGAATATTTGGGGAAAATGTACTCGTCTTTTTAGTTTTTTAATTGAACATTTTATTCAATTTATCTTTGAAGTACTATTGTAGTTCAAAAGTTATCGTATTAACCTTTGAAAACTGGTTTCTTTTTCACACAAACATTCTAATCAATTCAGTCCCAGATGTAATATCACTTTAAACCTTTGATGAAACCTTAGAGCCCTGTGTGAACTAAATGTCATGTTCGGGGTTGTTCTGGTGTTTCCCCCTTTTTCTGTTTCCC
>CAJRST010018890.1:1714522-1750108 GCA_907169785.1 Menidia menidia | reverse complement strand
CATCTCATCTAAGAATAGCCCCATCAGAACAAGCGTGTAAAATATTATTTACAATCAGACCAAAGTCAAACATCCATCCATCTGTCTGCATTTCTGCAGAAGTAATAATCACACAGTATGGCATCACTGTGTCATATTTCACACCATATTCCATCTTTCCAAAGCCCACTGAAGAATTGAAAATGATAATATTGCAGTGGCACCCTTTTTACTTTGCACATTTCATTGTAGGTGAAGTCAGAGTTCTGGGCGAAGACAAAGAATGCGATGCAAGAATTTGCAAGACCTGAATGTTTTTTTGCATGAACTTCTAAAGAAATAATAACAGTTATCTATCATGTTTCATAAGAACTTACTAAAAGTTACTCCTTTATCTTACACACTTTCATGGCATGGCTGGGAACGAGGAGAAAGAGGATCCAAACGCAGGCTTACAAAGAACACAGGAACCAAGGGAATCTCAGAGCAGAAGTTTAATAAAACTACACCAAAAAAACAGAGCCAAATAACAAAATTAAACTAAACTTGACAAAACAAACCCCCAAAGGTGGAAACTAAGAAATACCTTACACTGGGGGCAGAAACCATCGATGACAGAATGAAATGGAGACGTCAAACAATGAGGTGATTCAACTATTGATGTAAGGACCTGAGAAGGAATGAAATTAGTAAGAAGTTTAAACAGAGGCCAGAGTAATTAATGGAGTCAAGATCAAGTGAGAAATACAGGTGTAGGGAGTTAAACTAATGAGGGAAGCCAAAGGAAGCAGAGGGAAATGAATGAGGGTGGAAAAGACAGAAATACTGAAAAATACTGGAAATGGGACACAGACACCAAAATAAAAGCACGGAAAAAACAGAACCTAATTTACAAAAAATAGAACATGAACATCTGACTGAACCTAAAACAGAGAAGATGACTGAATCATAACACTTCTGAATCAAATTGTCACCATCAGTTCTGATAATTTATGGCATCAGTGACGTCCAACAGAACTTAAAGCAGAGCTTTTTGTGAACTATGTTGATCTTAAAATTATGAATTACTAATTAAAGTTAGTTAATATTCTATGGTTGAGATGACATAGTCAAAATCATTCTTACAGATGGATAGAGGTTTGTTTTCTTCACTAGGGTGATTACAGCATCCTTCAGAGAAACTGCCATGAAATGCCAGACTTAGGGAGTTATTGATATTATATAGATAATTAGTATTAAGCGAAATACGGATAGAATTAGCTGAATCAGAAAATTAGCATAGGAAAATTAAAATGAGCATAGGACCAGAAGTTTAGTCGAGGAATTACGACCTATAAATTTACAGGTGAGAAAGCTGGCTTTGAATGTAACAGTAATTTGGAAGAAAATTAACCGATGGATGAGTTTTGCAGGAAGAAAAACCATTGTCTCTAAAATTAAAAAAACTTTTTTGCCAAGAAATGACATTTCCTGCTTTTTTTCATGGAGGTGGTCCATATAACTTTTGCAGGAGCAATGTGATTAATGATTTGAGACATGGGTTATGAGAAAGAATCCATCTTTACATTACACAGTGGGTACTTTGGATATGAATTCCTTAATTAATTAATGAGCAAATCTGTCATAATCAAATGACCCTAACATATCTAGGGGAAGTGGTTGGGATTTGCTTTAACAAAAAACACATAATTTCAGAAAAAGCTGCAGTTATTGTCAGAAATGGCAATATCAACTTTATCAAATAATGTGATAATAAGTCCTCTTAAAATAATGAAATAAAGCATATCATTTGTAGTTTTTGGTCCTGGGATATGTAAACAATTGTGTCTTTTATCTTTGTGAATATTGAATGGAGAACAACATTTTTTTCTAATTTTGAAATTATGTTAAAATATAACACTGTATTTTTATCTCTCCACTTTTTCTCGCCAGGAGCAGCTGTGAAATCAAGAATAAACACCTCAAAAAGTAGAGACAGAAATGCGAGTTCAACCTGTTATAGGAAGAAATTGGAATTTTCCGGCAGATTAAGACAGGCTACTGGACAACTATAAGATAGAAGTTAGTGGGCAGTCTGTTGAGAATATTCTGTTTGTCACATTTTGGGAAAGAACACTTAGTCCTTATTGAGATTTAAGGAACTGGCTTTGGTCAAAATACTTGTTGTTTTAAGCAGAAGAGGCTCTCTTGTCAGGTGTGTTTTAAACCAGATTTTTGATTCTTTGCAAGCGCCTTTTCCTTAAATGTGGCAAAAGGGGGGTTTAACAGTTAGACAATGATAATGCCATTTGGAGGATGTAATTGCCCAATGAAATAAAACATAAGTTTGAAAATGCACTTGGACAACAGACTGAGTTCTCTAAGAACATTTTTATTAACTAATTGAGAGATAATCCTATTTAAAAACACAAAACAAAAATAAATACACAGGTTCCAGGCGTACCACTCGATCCCTGAGGAATAAAGTGGGCAAGAGGTTAATCCACCCTGGACAGGTCCCCAGTACATCACAAAAACACATGATATGGACAACAATTCACACCGAATCCTTAGGTCAATTAACCGAACATGAATGTTCAGGAAAGATGGAACGAAGGTAAAGTACCTGGAGAGAACCCATACAAGAGAAGAGTGTGCCCCACGCCAAGCAGGCAAAAGAATTACACACTAAAGAACTTAATTTGAGACTATTTTCTCTGCTGACATAAATCTAATGAGATCCTGCTGCTGCACCTGAGTGGGACAGTGGAACAAACTGCTCAAGAATGATGTCCACAAACATGAGAAGTCCCGAACAGGCAGACTACCGTTTTGAGCCATATCCAAAAATATGGAATAATCCTTCTGCACTGAGAAGAGGCAAAGAGCAGGGCTAGGTGAAAAAAATAAATCAATAAATGTACGCTTTGTTCTGTCTACAATGTTTGTCGTTAATAAAGCTTTTGGCTAAGTTAATGTGTTTTCAGGCTACTGTAAGCTATTGAATTGTCTAAAATGGAGAGATGTTTTGGCATTTGAATATGAGATCCAGTATTTATGATAAGGCTTTTGGTCCTCTGTGGTTGCTCTGTAATTTATGAACGGAGATCATTAATAAAGCAGGATTTCAGCCTGTTGGGCTGGTGGATGGCAAATGTTCTGAGTGGTTGTTTGGTTCTGTCTACAGTATAAATTCGAGCAAACTTTCTGGTGTTCTGTCACTAGGTCAGGTGGACGGCTAAGAAAATGTGTCCTCCAGCAAATTCTAGCCATCAGGTCAAAACTGAAATGTCACCTGTTTAAACAAGGTCCGTGGTGATGTAAGAGGTCATGGCTATTTCATTTACTGATCCTCTCCATTTGCCAGACTGCTGAGGGTTATATTGTGATATCTACCAAAAGGATACATGCGCATATGATGTGTGTTGGTAATGAAAATACAGACTTTTCTGTTTAAAGATGCAATCTCAGAATAAATATTTCATTTTCAGTTGCATCTTTTTTCAAAATAAAACAACAAAAAGGGTAAATCTCTATACAAATTAAGACAATACATTTTAGTAAACACAAACATAAAACTATTCATTGTGGTTCACTGAATATTAGATTTTCTTCCTTAATTCTCACATCTTCTGGCACAGTTACTACTGAGTGCAGATAAAGTCATTGTAGTGGAGGATTTCTTATTGATGAAGATGTTGAAAATGACAATGATCCAACTGGATCTACTTAAAATTTCACTGTTCACTCTGTGAGATTGAATAGTTAACAGTTTTTCCTCAAACTCCCATCTTATCTGACCATTCTTTTATGTAATTTGAGTTTACATTATTCGACTGCACAGCATCTGAGTATAAATATATTTACCGTGGGCATCTATCAGCCCAGTTTACAGAATTCTTTGTGTAGATACAGCAGAGGATAGCTCCATGAACTTTACTCCTGCAGAAGTGGATCGTGTTGTAGCAGAGCTACAATTACAGTGTGGACCAAATGGGACAATGTTGCCCCCTGACAAACAAGTAAGTAAGTCAGTCAGAAGAGGTTGGCTCCTTGGTATAATTCAGACTTCCAAAAAGCTGGAGAGACTATGATAGTCTTCTCATTTGCATCAATCTCAATGAGTCTGTCTAATAACATGTAATAAAGTCCTTTGTAAAAGTTGAATTTCTTTTTATTTACAGCTCTGTAGTCGGGCTGACAAAGAGTCTTCAACAACTTCACGGTTCTGCCAAGCCGTGTAGTCTTTTAAATGTTGATGATTTCCTGATATTTGCCAATAGATTTATTTTAATCAGAGATAAGATTCTTGGAATTTTTCGTACTGTTACCACAGAGTACATCAGATTTAGAAGTATCTTTACACCCTGATTTGTGATGCACTCTTTCTTTCCTTTCCATCTCTCTGAGCTAACAACTACAATAGCTTCTTCTAAACCAACATTATATCATTTTCAGTTAATATGCAGATGATACTCAGTTATACCTATTTGTGAATCCATGTGGAAATGATCATTTAGCTACACTACAAGCACCCACTGTGACGTTCTGGCTCCGCCCACCGGCCAGCCACCGGTAATCAGCGGCATTGGTCGCACCTGCCATGGGCTGCTCTTAAGCCCCACTCACGCATTCACCGTTGCCAGAACGTACTGTAATGTACGAGTGAGCGGACCCAAAAACACCCGGAGGCAAACGATCAGTTCGAAAGGTTTATTCGATGGGACAAACCAGTGGGGGTGGTCAGGCAGGCGAGGTCGGCAACGGGGAGTCAGTCCAGGAATAATCCGATAGGGGTAATCCAAAGGGGGGTCCAGGAGCGAGCAGGGGTCGAGGCCGGGGAGACAGTCCAGAGGGATCAGACGGGAGCGCGGAGTCAGACAGGCTGGGTCGGGGACACGGGCAGGCAGGCAGAGCACTGAGTTAGACCAGGCAAACCTCAGGCGAAGCAGGATAATCAGACGAGGGGCAGGCAGGCTCGGAGTCGGGGACGAAACGGACGTAACAGGCAGGCAGGCAGAAACAACGCTGGAAGACTCGCACATTAGGTTAGAGACGTTCTGGCCCAGGTGAGTGGGGCTTATGAACCACCCATGGCAGGTGCGACCAATGTCGCTGATTACCGGCAGAGAGTGAATCAGCTGGTGGGCGGAGCCAGATCATCACACCCACAACTCTTTCAAAATTCCTCCACTTATCAAACTCCTCTCTGTGGAACTGCTGCCTGATTGTGTTCAGGAAACAAACACCCTCTCGTCCCCCAAACGTTGCTTTTTAAAAAGCTTACAGTTTGGCTACATGACCCTGAAACATCCCATAGTTCTGCTGCAATCAACTATCTCTACTCAGTCTGTTCTCTTTAGTCTCAAAGAACATTATTGTTATCATTAATTATCATTGTTAACGTTGTTTATCTTTGTCAGCAGGTACCCCTGAGCTGGTCTAAAGGTGTTTCCATTCCATCTTTCCTCTGTAGTGGTCAGGGCAATGGTCGCCTTCCGTGAGTCTGATAGAGGTTAGGTCCCATTAAAGTTTTTTTGCCTCCCGATGGCAGCACTGAAAGGACAGTCTATCTAGAATATGGAGACTCCATGCTATTTGTGAGCTATTGGTTGCTGATAATCTTGACACATCAATCATGGCGACCAGAAATTAATATGCGAGTTTTCAGCAGATAATTGTGTTTTAATTTTTCCCATTATCCTTTCTCATCTTCATTACAGGATGGCCCGGTCATGTGGTGATTAGTACCGTCGTCTCACACCGAAAAAGATTCCCTGTTTGAATCTCCAGTGTGGAGAATCCCCATGTTTGTGTGCTACTTGTGACGCAAAAACAACACAAGATTAAATAAACAGAGAGGAAATGAGCGCTGCCTCTGAAAGGGAAGATTTAGGGAAAATTCACTCGTCTTTTTAGTTTTTTAATTAAACATTTTATTCAATTTATCTTTGAAGTACTATAAATTGTAGTTCAAAAGTTATCGTATTAACCTTTGAGAACTAGTTTCTTTTTCAAACAAACATTCTAATCAATTCGGCCCCAGATGTAATATCACTTTAAACCTTTGATGAAACCTTAGAAAACCCTGTGTGAACTAAAGTCTATTCACTAAATCAAAGCTGCGTTCTAGACACAACTCCTGCCTCATAGAGTGTCTGGCTTTCTGGTGTAGATCCAGCCTTAAATCTATAGCCGTTGAAAGGGAGATTGTAAATTTAATGTCTTCCTTGGATTCCCTCATTTTCCTGCATTGCCAAACACAACGACAAACAATGTACCCCTTTCTTCTTATATTTTTCAAAGGTACCTTGCATATTTTAGTGTTATGCCAGTTTAGTTTACCTGGTATCACTTATGTCTGCATTATGATCAACTCTGCTTTAACAGAACAGCCTTGTCCACTGTTGCATGCCAATCCATCATCCACCTCTCAGACCCCAGAGTCTAACAATCCTGCCAATTATTTAATTTGTCTTGTGAACACTTTGCAGGACATGCTCAATTTAGTTAAATTTATTATAGATTTAGGGCCTTCTCGTCCCATTGGCATACATGTCACATCTACTCCCTCAAGTTCCAGCCATTAACACGGATCAGTTGCTGCTTCACCACCTGAGTTGCATCCTATCCTGTCTGACTTAGAAAGGACAATTGCTGCTAAGATTCATGTGCATTCTTGTTGTGCGTACATGGAGGGAAAATAACCACACAGACGGTTTCAGTTGAGTATTGCATTGATTTGTAAGATGGAGTCTACATGTGCAGCAGCAGGCTAAGAGGCTTGTATGTAAAGATTGTGTGAAGAAAACATTAGATAAATGTACAGCATGTGAAACAGCTAAGATGATAGGGTAGTAGCTGAGAAACAGCACACTGCTTTCTTCTGTACAATTACAACTTTGAGATGATAGGAAAGTTTGATCTGGATTTGGATTGATTTGTTCTCTGTCTCCCAGGAGTTTCGCACAGGCAATGGAATCCCACATGGGCCATGCGTTTGTGGATATCTTATTAGTTCTGGGGTACCAAAATGTAATTGAAAGAGTTGAAAGAGTAAAAGGGAGGTGGATCTGGAGCAAATTTGTAGTTTTACTTGCTTATTGTTTAAGTTGGTTTATGATAACGTATTTGTTTGTAAAATGTGTGTTGTTTGAGTAATGAGTTTTATTTAAGGCTTTAATGTACATTTTAATTTTTTTGGGGTATATAGCTCTCTCTTTAATGCTTTTCTACATGTAGGCACAAATAATTATGTTGTTGGTGTGGAGTAGGTTTACATATACAGTGGGTACGGATAGTATTCAGACCCCTTTACATTTTTCAAACTTTGTTTCATTGCAGCTATTTTCTATAATCTCTAAGTTAATTTTATTTTTCATTAATGTACTCTCAGCACCCCATCTTGACAGAAAAAAACAGAACTGTAGAAATGTTTGCAAATTTATTAAAAAAGAAAAACTGAAATATCAAAAGGTCATAAGTATTCAGACCCTTTGAGAAGAAGCACCCTTTTTAGGTAGTACGGCCATGAGTCTTCATGGGAATGATGCAACAAGTCTTTCACACCTGGATTTGGGGATCCACTGCCATTCTTCCTTGCAGATCTTTTCCAGTTCTGTCAGGTTTAATGATGAGTGTTGGTGGATAGCCATTTTCAGGTCTCTCCAGAGATGCTCGATTGGTTTTAGGTCAGAGTTCTGGCTGGGCCAGTCAAGAATCAGTCAATCGGTCTGTTTCACCCTCTCAAGCGACACCTGACACTGCTCTGACCACTGGACTGGTTCTGAGGCACCGTTTCGGGTGAGGTCGGTCAAGGGCTGGTCAGCGTCGCGAAGTTGGAAATAAGACGACGGTAATGGTGAGCCAGCGCCAAAAAACGCCACACATCTTTCTTGGTCTTGGGTCTTGGGCAGGCCGCAATCACCGCTGTCTTGTCCAACTGTGGAAGCACCTGCCCACCACCCAAGTCGTACCAACTGCACACTTCTTTGGGTTGGCCGTGAGCCCTGCCTGCCTCAGAGACTCAAGCACCGTGGCCACCTTCCGAAAGTGTGACAAATTGGTACAATCCATACGGTGTGAAGAAGGCCGTTTTCTCCTTGGTCTCTGGCGATAAGGGAATCTGCCAGTAGCCTTGGTTAAATCCAACTGGCTTGGTTAGATCCAGGAGTTTGCAGACCGGGGGCACAGGGTAAGTGTCAAACCATGACACATCATTCACCTTGCGGTAGTTTACACAGAACTGAACAGACCCATCTTTCTTGCCTACAAGAACAATGGGTCTGTTAGACACTTCTATGACCCACAATTCCAACATAGCTTCCAATTCAGCCTGAACTACTTTCCTCTTGTGCTCAGGCAAGCGATAGAGCCGTGAAGGCACCGTCACGCCCGGGTGAGTCTCAACATGATGCTCAACATGCTAATCACTAGCCCTGTGTTAAGAAAAAAGAACCAAGGATCAATGCGGCGAAACAGCGGCCGGCCATACCTATAGACCAAACGACCAGGGACCCGGAAGTGACGCACCCATGACACGGATGAGAAGGATGCACCAAGAGAGGTCGGTGGCTTTTATACAGCCAAACTAATTACTGCCACCTGGCACTAATGAGACAACGCCTCTCTGCTGCTATAAAGGGCTACGCACTGAAGATCAGGTAGATTTCATACTCTCACTGCTAAAGGGTTCTGCCCTAGAGGATGTAAACCTCGACATGAGGGGCCAGAGAGACAACCCAGGTCAAGGTAAAAAAAATTACTTTGCTGAGAGGGAAAGTGTTTTGGTTTCTTATTCTTTTTATTGGAAACTTTTGCCAGAAAAAAACAAATTCTGACTCCAGTAACTTAGAAATAACAACTGGGAACACACTAACAAATCAGGTAAGTGAACTCCAACATAATAATACGCACCACAATCAATCATACCTTAAAACGATGGTCACTGTAATTTATGGTAACTGTAAATAAACCTTACCTACAAGACATTCTATCATTCCTCAAGTACTTAAACCTCCTTCATTAATATAAAGAAGATACAGAGTCTTTAGACTCCTCTTTATCTATTAATAAGCTAGATAATGCCCAAAATGAGATGGCCAATGGCAAGGCACCAGGTACCAATTGACTCCCTCCTGGAATTCTAAAAACATTTTTTTTAACACTGGCATTTCTACAACTATTTTTAAAACAGATAAAGACACTACTCTGCCATATAGTTATTGACCCTCTTCATTGATACTGACACATAAATTATTATTAAAACACAGTTTTTGTTGAGAAAAAGTTATCCTTCAGTAATTTATTTTGCCCAAATGGGATTTATTAAAGGTCAACACTCTGCTGACAATGCCAGAGGGCTACTTAACCTCATGAATTTACCACAATACTGCAAAACATAAGCACTAATAACATCACTAGATGAAAAAAAGCCTTTGACAAAGTTAAGTGGTCCTTCCATTTAGCTGTTCTTCACACATTTGGCTTGTGAGTTTTAGATAAATGTGCATTATGGTTAATCTCACCTCTCCAACATTTTTGTAGTCTGTCAAATGTTTTCCATTCTTTCCTCTACTCCACCCTCAATGACTTGAGCTTAGTCAACCTTCCCACCGGACAAACTAATCCCAAACTCATGGCCTAAGTTATCACTAAAAAATCCCTTTTCAACAGAAAAAATAAACAATTTCCTGACATAAATGGTTATGGAAAATGAATCCCTTGACAATGTATAATTTAAATGATGACAGTTGCCGTTTTCCATTTAAGTTAAATTGTGAACATTTATTTTACATTGTAGAAGTGTAGTGCAGAAGGGGAAGATATATTATGTGATTCAAAAGGAGTTCTTTACAGTCTGAGCAGAGATCTTTTTAACCACTTAAATAAAAGAATAGATGATGAATAAATTATCATTGGGGAATTTTCAAATGTGTTGAATTGGTTTGTTCAAGCTGATGAAAGGGCCTAGTATGAAATAATGTACACTCTGCCTTAGGTTGGTTATGCATACAGTTCTTTTTTACCCACATCAAACCCCTTTTTCAGCATTTACTTCTTGGACTGAAGTTTGGGAATTTTGTTTGAAAGCATACATTTTATTCCAGCCATAATGTCACAGAGACAAAATGTTAACATTAATTATCGTGTTATTATCTTGGTGTTCATAAAATTCTAAATTGCTAAAAGATAGTGAACCTTAATTGCTCAAAGCATTTAACTCAGTAATGTTTGCAGATGTTTTATGGGATCATTTGGTATGAGCAGCTTGTTTGTTAAACTTTAATAGCATACTCTTTTGTATTTTTCAGGTAGCTGTATTTCATGCCAGGAATATATTTAAGCTCTTAGGGTAGAACAAATGTTTTCTCTTGTTACTCCATCAGATAAAATATGAGATGTATGCAATGTGCTGCAATCCATTGCTGCTTGACACATCAGGACCCTACTCATGGGGAAAATTTGATGTGACCAGAGCCTATGTAACCCAGTAATCAGGGCAGAAAATCAATTACCAAAGTTATGAAATGGGTAGAATGTCACGCTACTCATTGCTCCATCCCAAGCGTTGATGCACTTATTTCCCTTATTTTGATATTCACTATTTATTTCCCCTCCCTGGCCTGCCAATTTACCATGGTGGAGGGGTTTGATGGGTCTCAGTGCAGCCAAAGATCCCTTATGAGGAGTTTGGAGTTCAATAAATGGACCAAGTGCTCCCTTGCCAGGACATCGGTCACTGGGGCCCCACTCTGGAAACATGCCTGGAGGTGGGGCATGCTGGTGAGTGCCTGGTGGCCAGGCTTTCACCCCTGCTGATGGGCACACCACCCATGAAAGGCCAAAGGGGTTGGGTCAAGTGTGATAATGGTGGAAGCCTAAATCTTGGGACGTGGGGAAGGACCCTGAGTTGGTGTGTGAGGCAGAGAGAGTCTGGCTCTCTGACTCGCCTTGATGCACAGATGTGGCTCTGGAACCAGTCCCTTGAGAGGGGTTGGATGCTATTTTACTCTGGAGTTGCCCTTGGTGAGAGGCGCCGAGCAGGAGTGGGCATATCGTTGCCTCCCACCTTGAATGAGAGGGTAACTTCGTTTCACCTTCTGGTTGGGGGAAGGGTGCTGACTGTTGTTGTGCTTATGTATCTAAAATCCGGCCTAAACCCCAGCAGTGTTTTGTAACCGGACTTCTGTGCTCGGCATGGATTGTCCATAACAAACACCATGTTCAGGCATAAGGGTGTCTATATGTACTCTTGGCACCAGGACACCCTAGGCTACAGCTCAATGATCAACTTTGCTGTCGTGTCATCTAATCTGCGGCCATATGTCTTGGACACTCGGGTGAAGTGGACCTGGGAGGCTGGAGCTTTCCACTGACCACTATCTGGCGCTGAGTTGATTCCGAGTTGATGTGGGATGAAGGCTGGTGAGGATTGGTAGGCCAAAATGTATTGTGAGGGTCTGCTTGGAGTCCCTTGTGAGAGCTTTAACTCCCACCTCCAGGAGAGCTTTGATCACGAGTTGTGGGATATTGATTCTGAGTCGGCCATGTTCCGCGTGTCCATTGCTGAAGTAGGGTTGTTGGTGCCTGTCGTGGCAGTAACCCTTGAACCCACAGTTGGACATTGGCAGTGAGGTATGCCGTCAAGCTAAAGAAGAAGGAGTCCTATCAGGGCTTTTTGGCCTGTGGGACTTTGGAGGTGGCTGATAGGTATCAGGAGTCCAAGTGGCATGCGGCCTGGGTGGTTACCAATGCAAAGTTGGAGGAATTTGGAGAATCCATGGAAAACAACTTCCGTATGGCTTCGAGGGGATTTTGGTCCATGTCAGGGGGGAGAGTGGTACTCCAATAACGCTGTTTACAGTGGGGAAGGTGTGCCACTGACCTCCACTCGTAACATCGTGGTGAGCGGAGTACTTAGAAGATCTCCTCAATCCCACCAGCTTGTCTTTTACTGGAGATGCAAAGCCTGGAGACCTGGGGTCGGGCTCTCCTTTTTCTGGTGCTGAGGTCACCAAAGTGGTTAAAAAGCTCCTTGGTGTCAGAGCTCCAAGGGTGGATGTGATTTGGCCGGACTTCCTCAAGGCTCTGGATGTTGCAGGGTTGTGAGGCTGCATGTTTCTGAGAATGTCTCAAGGTAGAGACATCCACAGAAACAGGGGAAAGTACACAGAAACACAGAAACTTTATTTTTCCTTCATCCAGTTCCTTCAGAAACGTCTGTACAGTGTCCTTTAAAAAATACCCTACCATATAATAGAGGTAGATATATTTACAATGTGATAAGAGCCAGAGATATGAACACTGATCTCAATACCTGACGCGTTTCTACAAAGAATGTACATGAATTTAACTACACGTATACTTCTGTGCTTAAGAGTGTAGTACAAAGAAATATTTTGCTCCCATTTATTTATTTTACATACACGCCTGATTAATGAAGCTCCTTTGGTTTCCACTACACGTTGTTACTGACCACTAGATGACACTGTGGCACCATATCGCATTGGAAAATTAGTGACAAAATATTCTTCAGTTGAATGTTTACGTTGAATTTTCCAGTTTAGCTTTGAAAATAATACAACCAATAAAGCTGAAAGCTGAATACAGTTTTTGCAGTGAGGCTGAAAATGTGTCTAAAAACAACAGTTCTCTTTTTAAGGGTCATGATTGCAACCAGTGTTGGGGAGTAACGAATTACATGTAACGAAGTTAGATAATTTAATTACAAAAAAAGAGTAACTGTAATTTGTTAAAGTTACAATGAGAAAATATGTAATTCAGTTACAGTTACTTCCGAAAATATTAAGAATTACAAATTTAGTTACATTTTTTAAAAAATATAAAGAAAAACCTTTGCAAAATATGCAACTCACTGATAGACGAAGCGTATTAATTTACTAATATTTGACTGTTTGGTGTTGATGCATGACAAACGTTTATCGATGTCTATGACCTAGCCTAGCCTAGACTACCTAGCCTACCCAACTCCTCTTTTTCCCGGACATGTCCTACATTTCACACTAGGGTTGTCAAAAGTATCGATACTTAAAAAAGTATGGATACTAAAATGTTGTATCCGGATACGACTGACTTGTCTCCGATTTATTTAAGTATTTATTTACGTTGTTTATGATCATTAACAAGACGTTAGCCTTGAACTGCTACCTGCCTGCCAATAGCTAATAATAACATGCTAAAATTAATCATGGGTCATTTTAAACAAGGTAACTTGTAACTGTAACGGATTACATTGTTAAAGTAACTTACCCAACACTTATTGCAACGAGGAAGGTTTGAGACTGCTTTTGTATGTTACCGTTTTCCTGGGCACGCACATCTGGACCATAGAATTCACATGCCTCCCAGGAATAATAGGAACTTTAAAAAGAGTAAAAATAGTAAACTCAAGGGTAATCCAAGTCAGCGTGCTACATAGTGATAATCTGGTACAGAGATTCCCGACTTGTGGGCAACTGTCCACAACCCACTTTCGGATCAAAGACAGCTTTTGAAAAAAAAAAAACTGCAATGATTTGGTATCTGTCTGTTGTCTAGGAAAAGAAATAAAGAAAAAACGAACCACGCCTCAGACACTTGCGGCACTCGTTTTGCCATTGTTACTACTATTTGTTTGCTGGTTAACCTTTTTTAAAAATGTATGATGTTCGGAGGCAAGAATTGTAAAACTATAATATAACCCAGAGCATTTGATTGGATTTTTATTAACTAAGGACATATACCTCAGTTGGTATTTGCAGTGAAGTGTTGGCCCCTGACAGCATGAAACCATCTGAACTAATGCAACATTTCTGCAAAAGTCCAGATGGGGGGATGGTACCGGCTCCTATTTCATGCACAGGTATGGCAGGCTGTGACACATACCCAGGCATCTCCCTTCAAGCTTGGAACTATGGATCCACTGAAAGACTGCTGACCAGGCTGTTGCTGGGAACTATTTGCAATTGACAAGTCCACCACCAGGATCAGGGTTGGCACATAACCCTTGGAAAATCTGACTCTTTACTAGTCAATAGAGTTGAATAATTGGATGGCAGGACTTTTGCAGGCTCAGAGGACTCTTCTTCTGAGGAAAACTGTCTGAATAGGGTATCTGGTATTACATTATGGGACCCTTGAGAACAGGAAATGAATAAAGAGAACCACCCAAAAAACAGAGCCATCAAGCTTGCCATGAATTGAATATTAGCATTCATCAGGTGTGGAGCATATTTATGATCAGTCCAAAGTAAAAAAAGTTTTTTTAGCTCTCTACAACCAGTGTTTCCAATCCTCAAGGGTGAGTTTTACAGCCAAAAGTTCTCCCTGTCTCTTATGATAATTTGGCTTGTTGGAAGTCAAATGTTTTGACAAGAGGGTGCAAGAGAACAGCTTACCTTCCTTCTAAGAGTAATAAGAGAACAAAGTCCCAATTCCACAATTAATTGGCTTTCTGAATCCACCCGAGTGAGAAAAGGTGAAGAAATCAAAATGCCCCAGTGGTATATTGAAGGCCATCTTCCACATTATTTTCAAGAAACTGTCAACAAGTCAACCTGGATCTGGAGGTTTTACAACAGACCAACTGGATGATTGGAAGACAAGAAAAATACACTCCAGCTCTCAAATAGATTCTAAGCCTGGGATTCTCTAATACTACCAATGGGTAAACAAGAAGATTGGAAACAGTAGTCAATGAAAACAAAAGAAAGTCAATGGACTGTGATTTCCGAAGACAATCAGAGTCACAGGTCTAGTGTTGTGTGGAACTGAGGTTAAAACCTCAACATCCAGAGGCCTGAGAGGAGTATCTCAGCTTACCAAGGGGAGATACGTTTAGCCAAACTAGAATCAGTCTACCAGTACTGGAAGATTATGTGTGAATCTCCCAGCTAACAAGGTAACAGGTAAATTGTGCCATGGAGGGTTCCATCTCTGAGTTCCACCAACCAGTAACCTAGCCTTTACTGGCGAGCTCCATCCTAAGAGTGAACGAGACAAGCAGAGATGAAAATGACTGGGAGAACCGCAATAGATTTATGATCTTTCCCAAATCTAGTGTGGATATTTCTCAGTCAGTTTAGTCTACTCCACCTGCATAGGCTCATAGGCAAACTCAATGGGTACTGGTGTTTTAGAATCTCTCTGTTTTCAGCTATCTCCTAACCTTTCATTGATCAGGATTGCTGGGATATCCAGGTCTTCAAAACAGGTAGGTTAGTTTCTGATAGCTAACTTATCTTTTAGTTGATGATCAAACCATTAATAAACAATTTCTGCAGTTAGTTTTTGGGCCAGCTGGTTTCAGCGGTTAGTAAGCCAGAAACTCACTGCTTATCTTTTTTGAGAGGAAGCAGACTTTTAGTGGCATCTGCCTCCCTTAACAGGGGATCGGCTGCCCAAGGGGAATCTTCTAAGAGGGTGGTAAAATGAGTTGACTCCATCCAGTGAGAATTGAAATATGCTAACAGCCAGCCCAGTGCTGTGCCACTTAAGATGGTCACAAGCAATATCTTGGAGGACTAAGAGGTAAATAATTGAGGTGATCGGGATGTGGTCAAGCTGCTCACATCATCAGAGAATTGGTCATGTGTTGGGAAGGCAGCATCATAGAGTACAGGTTCTTCAGGAATGGCTCGGTTGAATACTCTGTATTAATTCAAACTTGTTTTCTAAGCATTGAATGTTGAAGACTTGTTGAAATCCCAGGAAACAGTGCTCTTTTGTGTTCACCCAACCTGGCTCTCTGTCCAGAGAGGGCAGCTTTTAATGCATCTGCTGAACTCAGGTACTGGGCCAGATTTTCCTGTCATGACTGGTGGAGAGGTGGGACACAAAATGAAGAACACAGTTAACTAATTGACTGGCAGCCATTTTCAGAACGTAGAGTCCCATATTGCCAGAGTTTTTTGAGCATTTTGACTGATTTTTCGAGAGCCACAGAATAGTTTGTGCTACGACTATGTAAACACTGAACACACCAAAAGAAAGAGTAGACTCTCTTCTTTCACCAGGAAAATAAAAATGGTTTTACCTTATTCCGTTCTTCCTCGACTTGCGTCTCACCAGCGACATGTTCTCTCATAGAACCGTTCCCTTTTTCTTATTTGCCTACAGTCTATGCTCATCTCCCATCAAAAGTGACACTGCCACCTAGAGGGTCAATTTGTTACTACATACTCTGTCTAGAAGCCTGATATTTACGGACAAGCTTTAGCAGATCGTCCCCCAAGCCACTCTCGTTGAAAAACATAAAAGACGTCTATAAACGTCTTTGGCAGTCAACGGTTGTATTTGAATTGACGTCTATAGACGTCTTTGGCAGCCAATGAGTTAAAAGTAAACAGATTTATTTTCCGGACAGGAATTTTATTGCGTGTCCTCAGGAATCAAATCCGGATAAGCTTCATAAATGATTGACAGCTAATTTTGTCCAGGAGGATGAATAATGAAAGTCGGTTTGCAGATTGGCACTTACTATGTTTCCAGGAGGAATCAAGCTTATGAAGGGTAGGTCAAGCTGTGGTGTAGTTTGTCCCAGTCAGCGGTGGACCTAGCAGGCAGGACGCTAAACTGGTGTGTGCTACTGCTTATGGTTGTCTGTGCAGGTTCAGAAATGTTACTGCATTGGTTTCCAGAATCCACTATATTCATTTGGAACGGACCTCACAGAGGAACTGTGCCAGAGATTATGTCTTCCATTTTTTTCAGCCGATCAAACAAAACTACCAGAAAATTAAATGAGGAAAAGCTGTAAACAGGGCCATGGTAGGTGTGAGGTGTGGTACATAATAAATCAGTTTTGTACCTCAGTGGTGTGCCCCTCAAGTCCAATGCAACCAATGACACTTCAAGGACTGTGCAGTGAGAAAAACTCATTTTGCACTAAGAGACTATGTGTGTATGTGCAAGTGTGTGTGTGTGTGTGACCTATGACTTAAATAAGGGCTCAATAGTACCTCCTTTCTACCTTCCATCCATTGCCCTTGTAACTTTTGGAGGGAGGGAGAGGTTTGCTGCAGCATTGTTCTTCACATCTGTGGGCATGTGATCTTCATTCTGGAAAGATTCTTTAGGCCACTGATCTCAGCACTCAACAAAGGATTTTCTACAAACTCTTTAAACAGAGTAATGAAAAAGCAGGATTTAATTGTATAGAATTGGACTATTGGATTTGTCTTGCTTTAATTTTCAGTGAATTGATAATGTCGAGGAATGTAAGCAGGGTATACTTTCTTCCTGTGTCCTCAGCTCTGCAGAAGTGATTTAGATCTCAATACTAGTTTAATGCGGACGTCTGAAAAATCCCCAAATGCAAATGGGAGAAACAGGCTTGTTATTATGTAATAACTCTTTCAAACATCCTTTTTTCCAACTCCACACCTGTTCCTCATTAGGCCCATTTACAAAGGTCCTGCCGCAGTTTTGTGGGAAAACCACATCATGATCCAGTGCAGAATACACACATCACATTTTCCTTCCCCAGATCCCCTCATATTACCCTTTTTTTTTCTCAGTATCCTTTTTGTTTGGGATTTCTTGTGAAGCTTGCACACTTCAAAGCTTGCAGATTGACAGCACTACAGACTGAGAGATTCTCTTCATCTGCCAACTGGAATTATGCAGACATCTCTCTTGAGCATCACTTCAGAACCTGGCTGTCTTTACTTTAAATATCTGGCCTCTGCATCATACCTTGCAACACGTTGAAAAAAGTACGATATACAAATGTTAAAAATGCAAACCCAACAGAAGGACGCCAGTGGGTGTGAGGATTTCATTTGTTAAAAGGAAAAATACTTCCCCATGCATTTTTTTTTTGGGATATGGTGATAACATATATCACACTGTCACCAAATGACAAATAGGATCCTACACGTACAGATAAGGATTTTTTTCTACCACACTCACTGCCATTCATTAAACCTTTAGTTAGGCTCTTGCTCCCAGGTGTCATCACTGCATTTAAAGAAGGCATTTGGATATGTCTTTTAGCAGTGATGGAGGCTGAGCCGTGTCTCAGCCCTGACCTTCCCGGCTGCCACCAGGCTTCGTGCTCCAGAGACTGCTGCTGCGCTCTGCTATGCTATACATCATAGCTGTCATAATCCTATCCGTGCTAATATCACAAACAAAGCCGGGGTGCCTGCAGTAGTTTATCTGTTACACAGTGTAGTGTCAAGATGCGGACCGGGGCAACTCATCCACAGAGTCGAAATACAAGGACAGCATGAGCAGTGTAAGACGAATTAAAATCACAGAAAGTCCAGCTTTTTAGGTGTACCACAATCCCAATATACATACACTTGCAAATGATTTTACAAAGAAGTGTAGCAGCGAGACCAGGAAGAAAAGTGGCCTATGACGGCCCCCTCTGGTGTCAAATGTTAACGTCCACATATTCTAACTAATGTGGTTTATTGAATAAAACACGCTTGTATTGTCGTTGGCTTCATATAGAAGAGCTTTAAATGTCACAAAGAACTCATCAAATGTATAAAAGCCTTAAAACAGCAAGAACATCCTGCTGAAGCCAATGAAAATAGGTTTTTAAGTCAGTAGCTTGTACTGTTGGAGCAACAAAGATTGTGTAAGAAGAAGGGAGTAAGCTTGACATCAAAGACAAGTCCACGTCTTTGTTCTGTGCAAGGTCCACTTTTTAGAGTTATTTTCAAAGAACATTGTCTATGGTATATTGTTAATTTTTCTTAGTTCACACACACACAAATCCTGGTTAAAATGAGCTACACTAGCAACACTGCAATACAATGTTTGAATTCTTAAATTGACTTTTTCCTTAAAATTTCTAGAGAAAAACGGGAAAAATCAATTGGTGGCATTCTTCATATTAAATCTAAAAGCACTACTTGATGAGCCAGTCAAATCAAGTGTTTCTGAAGGCTGTTTTAAGGGATGAAGACAACTTTAGGAAACCTGATTTTCCTTTTTTACAGAGCTTTTTTTATCCGTGACAGTGACAGCCCCCCGTCCGGTGGTGAATGTACTGGTGGACCTGGACAGGTCACCAGACAGGCTGGGGTTTTCATTCTCTTTTCAAAACAATATTGTGACTTGCAAGGAAAAAAAAGGCCCTTGCATCCACAGCATCCACCTACAGCACATACCTGCAACCTGTTTTATGCATGGACTTGTAGGTCCTGATTAAGCTGAAAGAAAAAAGTGAGCCCACTACATAGCTCCAGGGCCAAGAATACGTCCATGTAGGATCAGGTCAATTGCTAAGGGAATTTCAAATTCGCCAGTTAATGCAAAATGAAGGTTTTTGAATTAGGAGGAAGCTCGACCACCTGAAGGAAACCCACATGTACACAGGGGAAACATATAAACTTTGCACAGAGGCCTCCAGAGATGTAAACTAAGAATTTTCTTGTTATGAGGCAATGGTGCAAACTACCACACGACCATGAAGCTCCTCTTTCACCATGTTGCACGACCATTTTACAAATACATTGAAGAAATAATACTATGTAATAATAATAGTAATTTGCTGACATGCTAGCCATTATGTGCTACATTACAAGCTCCGATGTAAAAACTGAATTTGGATTGTAGTTTTTTCTTTGGGAATCCACAAGGGAGGACTTTATACACCTACAATAAATGAAGAATGTGTTGTACAGCTACTGGGAAAACTGTCAATGGTCACTAAAATATTCACAGATGCCCAATCCCGTTTTTCTCCTAAGGTTAAAAAAAAAAAAAAGCAATAAGCAAGAATCGCAGGTTCCATTTTCAGCCATGTGGTTGCATTTAGAAATGTATTCCTTTATCTTCTAGTCAGAGGTCTGTTTGATGAAAAATTAATTTCATCAAGCTGTAAAAATATATATTTAGTACGAAAAGTTCAGCAGTTGAGGCCATCTGAAATACAGTCGGTGGGCGTGTTGTGACTTACCTCATAGCATAAACCACAACTGCTGCTGAAATTACTGCATGATTACAAAACCAGTTGAACATAAGAGATTAACTGCGACCGCCACAGCAGCAGTGGTATGGGCACACCAAGAATGAATGTGCCGTGGCCGTCCCAAAACAGCTTGTAATAATGTTGAAGGTGCAGGCACTCGCAAAACATTAACCCCCCCAGTGACCCAGCGCACCCACACCTCCATAAAAAGACGCACAGCAGCTGTTGTGGTGGCAGATTAACACTGAAGCGGAGGAACCTGTCTGACCGCCCACCCCCAGCCTCATCCATCATCCCTGACAGCTCTCCATCACTGCTCACGTTAATACCACCGGCTCATCAATATTGTAGGCTGGGATTTTCCCCTGGCCCCTACTCTCCTCATGATTCACTCTGGATATGAACTTGGAATTCCGGCTCTTATATTGCCAGTTCACCATCCCCCAAATGCATTAGAAATGTATATTATAGGTTATTCACTCTGGTAGTTTGTAGAACATGAAGGCACGGATACATATACAGAAAGACATGGATATATTTCAATTTGATTGAATTAAAATTATGGTTTCAGTTTAGTTTAGATTGAATTAATTGGAATGCTCAGTAGTTTGAAACAATAGAAAGTTTTGACACTTTATTACTGCTGTCGTTGCAGTGACTGGAGCAATATAAACATTTAAGCTCATATTTGGCCATATTTGGTATATTTTTTAAATAAATTTTTTGTAAGCACTGAATTAAAAAGTCTGTATGAATTGAGATACTTTCAGCTGTCATGTCATAAAAGAAGGAGGCAATTGCAACATGCACTAATGTAGTGATGTAATGTGTCTAAAGATGTGTTTTTACTAAAAATGACGCAGCCTAAAATAGAAGATTCTGAAGCTGAACCAATAGACTCTACGGTGTACATGTTGGACAGCATTGTGTCAAAAGGGTTTGCTAGCTGGACAAACTTGAATTAAAACATGTACAACAAAGGAACCATCTGCAGTTTAATTATACCAACCAGCTTCAAAATAAAGAACCTGAGCAAAAAAACAATACAGAATGGGTTATTAAAAAAGTGCAGATGGCTTTGGTCAAAGAAAGCTTCCGTTACAAATAAAATCGAGAACCTGGAAGCCCAACTTTGGTTTACAAAGCATTGGTTCCCCCACAAGAGGAGAATGGGGAAAACACTCATAGAATATTCACATAACATCAATGACTGTGAGCACATAAAAGAAAATGCTCACATGACATCCATAACTGTGGGTATATAACTAAACATAGAGACACCATAGTAAAAAAAAAACTAAAGGTCAAAAGGTAAAACAGGATCCACAGAAATATAACTCATGACAAAAAGATTTAAATTCTTTAACACACTCTAACTGAAGCCGAAGGCAGTTTATTATGGAAAAGTCATTAAAGCAAATCAAATACCAGCATTATCTTCTTTTTTGTTGAAGTTAGAACAAAACATTAAACAAAAAAAGAGAAAAAAGAAGAAAGAGTTTATTGCTATGCTAGCTGGCTTCTAAAGAAAAAGGACAATAGATGAGTATACATCCACATATAGATCTTGTAAACTTCCAGTCACATGGTAACTCACATAGCTAGTGTAAGCAAGGAAGCTCCTTGCATTGAGTATATTTGTCAACCCTAACCCAAAATTGGGCAACATCGCACAACAATGTGCCCAGTTGCCTGGTGACTGTCCACCTTTCTGCCTGCTGGGGTCCACACTAGGCATGTCTGTTGGGTTTTGGGAATTGCCAGTGTGAAAGCACTTATTTGAGGCCATCCATAAATCCTTCTCCAGAGCCTCACAGAATTCCTCAGATCTGACTTTTAGCTCTGCTAGCCACCACGTTGCAGCCTGGTGAGCCAGTTGGGACTCGTCAAGCCTGAGAGCCCACCACTTTCAGGTTGTGACTGCTTCACATCCTCTAGTTGCTGCCACAGGAGGTACCAACGAACCTCTGCCTCTGGAAGCTCTAATGGAGGGCTCAATTCAATTCAATTCAATTTTATTTATATAGCGCCACATCACAACAACAGTTGTCTCACAGCGCTTTCCAAACAGAGCAGGTCAGACCCTACTCTGAAGTTAACTACAGAAACCCAACAATTCCCACCATGAGCAAGCACTAGGCGACACAGGCAAGGAAAAACTTCCTTTCCACTCAGACATGGTCCATTCAGATTGCAGCTCCCCTTCTCTATCCAATGTGATTCAAAGATCTAAGAAGCAGCAGCAGCCTCAGCCAGATATGTTCAGTCCATCCTCACTACATGTTTGTGTATTTATCCTGCCAATGGCTTAAAAATACCAGCGGGTAGAGATTGGTTGACCGTTCGGGTGCTCTCTGAAGCTGAATACTTAAATGATATGGCCTTAGGTCTGATAGTGGGACTACAGAGTGGCTCTTCAGACCCGATGTGATCTGTATTGTGTACTTTAATATGACATTTTTCCAATCATGCCTGTCCAATCATGACTTTCTTGGGCATTATCATACCCTCAGGAGTAGATGGAATCTTGAGGTGGCACGCCCTCAGCAACACTACACAGACACTCCAAAAGCTAAGCTATCCATCTGCTGCATCTCCATAAGGGTCTTAGAAGAGGGGACATCAGAGACATGAGTTACGAAGGCATTAAAACCTCTCCACTATATCAAAAAGTGGTCATTCCATGATGGTTGTTCCCCTAAAAGTTGAAGAAAGTCTGGTTCTAAAAGGACAAATCCACATAAAAGAAACCAACTATTTTATGTATTTTTAAGTTGTGTGGATAGTAAAAATGAACATATTTTCAAGATTATGACTTTAGTTATAATCTTGTGCCCAGTTAAGATGGGCATACACTGTGCGATATTTTCAATCGTTGCACTTGGCTCCAGCTCAAAGTGCACGACAAAATCGCAGAGTGTAAAAGTTTGCAGCTCACGATTTATGTTCTCACACTATATGGCCCGATGCTCTTATGCTATGTGACTGCTCACATTGTATGTCCAAAAACGCACGTTGGACAGAAGAAGAAGAAGTAGTAGAACACCGCGATAACCTCACGAGGAATGACCAGAATTTCAAACTGGTTTGATCTTCATCCGACCATACGATTGTTGATCAGAAAGTGGTTGTGAGAGATTAATCGCTTCCCTTTACCCTGAGTATACTACATGATGTGACACGAATGAGTAAGCTGAAATTCTTGCACAAGTGATAAATTGTCTCAAAAAATGGCATGAATGGCACAGTGTATGCCCAGCTTTAGCTGAGCTTGCTCTGGGCTGGTATGTGAGCGTGGTAATCCAGGGACCGGGTGGTGAGGAGTGGATCCACCAGGGAGAGGTGACTGGACTCTAAGGTCATTAGAAGATGACTGAAGGTGTGAGGTTACTGCCAAAGGGCTGGAGCTCCAGATGGCAGCTGCCGCTGAACAGCTGGAGGGAGTGGGTTGTGCAAAATGATGTAACTGAATGCCAGGGAGTTGAAGGAGCCGTTACCAGTCGAGCCCAGATGATCCAGGAGCTAATGGGGGACCCCGGATATGACACAGGTAAGTTGCCGGTAACAAGGTACGAGGAGCGGGTTCTCTGGAAGATACCACATGGGTTAATACTTAGGCTAGGAATGATTGGCAACCAGCTAGTATAGCATGGCAACCTGCCAGTAAATCCGGGGAGTGATGAGCCTGATGAATTGCCGGTGTGTCTCCATACTACAGGACGCTCTGTGGTGAAAACATGCCGAAATAGAAGCACGCTCAGCTAATATTCCATTTCCTGGACACATTTATACTAAGTCAACTTAACAAATGACTTATTTAGCCAGGGTCACATTTATATTGCAGACATTGTTACTCATATAATGTGTATTCTTTGGAATTAACCATACAGATGTTCCGCCACATTTAAAAAAAAAATTGATTATGCTTACCCTGAAAGTTTGAAAAAAAAAACATGTTTTTTTTGCTTCTATTATTCTACAAGAAGATCATTTATATTATCATTGAAATGAATAACCTGTTATCTTGAGATTACACTGAAACATTTGGATACAGCTGGCCATGTCCAGCAGACCTCAGGACTGCTAAAGGACAAAAGTGCTCTCTCCCCGGGACGTTCACTCGTCACCATTCAACAGCGCTACACTTTAAATTCTGGTAAAAGATAAATCCACGGCAGATGACGAGCTAGTTTTGAAGGTCTTTGAGGAGTCTCTTTGATGTGGATGTGACTAGAATTGTTGAAGGCATTGTCGAAGTTTTGTTCAGAACTTCTAAGAGAAGAGCATTCCTCAGATGTAATCTTCTTTGCCTAAATGAAAGTCCCAGTCATAATGGACCTTCTCGTTCCTATGATGCCCCTGTGGAGCAGTTCTGTTGCTTAAAAAGAGATTACAATGGATTTACCACTGATCTCACACACTCCATTGCCCCCCCATACACCCGCCACCATCAGCTCCCAAAAGTATTGGTTGAGAGTGATTGACCCTTTGTTAACGGTATGTAAAGCAAAGACTAATTTCTGATGAAATTGAAAGCTTCAAGCTGAAGGGGGGAACTTGCCTGGCAGCCTGTCAAAAGGAGCTGTATTTAAGACTGACAAATAGAAAATCTATGTTGTAGTCTTAGACATTTGGGGAAATCTGGGTTACTTCATGATGATGGGGTGAGGATGCAGTCATAAGGATGAGGTCACACGAGGGACTCATTCAAATCAGCTCCGCTTTGCTGATGAAAAACTCCGAAATTCAATATAGGTCAGTCCGGCAAGATTCCACACGAGGCACGTGCAGAAAAAGGTTGTGCTGGAGTTGACTCTGAATAATTAATCTGAGGGAATAGTTGCTGAAATAATCTCATGTTTGTGCATTTGGATGATCAACAGCCCAGTCTGCCTGCAGCACAACCTTAAAGGGCATCTATTCAGGAAAAGCAAAACAAAATTATTTTGCAATTAGTTGTGTTTATTACTTGAGACATTTACCATAAGCAAAAAAACAAAAAAACAGCCAGGTTTGGAACTAGTAGCCGTGAGCTAAATGTCAATATCACCAGTTGTAGTTTTTCTTGAATTTACAATAATTTAAAAAAAAGAATCCATCTTTTTTTTTGTGAATGTGAACACATGCATATTTATGCATATTTAATAGTCGGCTATGATGAAAACTATTACAACAGCTCATGCTGAATTTAGGGATTTTTTATGTGTCATAGTTTAACCTGTACTTAAAATATGTAGAAGAAAAACAATCACCCGGACAAGGATTTCTACCAACCCATGTAAAACACACAGTTCTCTTATGAGCATGTCCCCCCATCACCATCACAAGTTGTGGCGGAGCTCAATTACAAGTGCATTTGCAGAGAAAATGATTTAGTCGAGGGCTCTGTCATTGTAAAAGACACTGGCAATTTGCCTCCTTGAGTGTCTCCTTGTTATCTCTTCTTTGACCATTTCACATTTTCACTATTTGAAATAATGTGCACCAAGAACGCATACTTAAGATCCCATTGAGTAAATTGCAAATAAAATAAATACTCCGGGTAGTTTCGTATTAAACCTCATCAACGATTAAGTTTGAATGCATGTGGCTCTTGTACCATTGTTCAGAAATATATTTAAAGAACAAATCGCCTTTTTGGTCTGGTTTGTTTTCAAAGCTTTCAAGGAGCTTGTTTACATCAAATGAAACATTATCTATGTCATAGTTAAATCTTAAGCCTTAATGTTAAACCCTCTTCTAGCATATTGCACTCAAGTTAAGTTAAGAGTGGAAACTGTGTTGTACTCGAATGTTAAACCATCTTTTTGTAAGTTGTTGTGGGTAAAAGTGTCTGCTAAATGAATAAATGTAAATGTAAATGTCAATGAAACTTGCACTGTTTGACGGCCAGTATAAGCCCAGAAGACCATTAATGGAGTACACATTAAACAGAATAATAGAATAAATATATTGTAACCTTAATCAACTTGAACAAGTCTTCATATATTACTATATCCACACCTACTGTTTCCATTGGAATGAAAACGGTGAATTGCAGTTAGATAGCAATCATCAATAGCACTTGAATAACTGATCATCAGCGAGTGTAATTAGTTCTGTAAAGCAGGAGTTTTGTGATTTAGCATACATTTCTCTCTGTGTTAATATAGTATGCTGTGCAGTCTTAAAGCACATGTTATTTCATTTTTTTTCAGCTTCTGTTTTTGTCATTTTTCCTCCGGTGTGGTTTCAGAATTTCTGCTGGGCGTGATGGTACTGATGGAGGATTCTTCTCACCTGCTGCTGATCATCTGCCTGTGCCATATCAGTTTCAGTCTGCTTTTTCCTGGCTGCCAGATTGCTGCTTTAGCTGTGCTGTAAATCTCTGGCCACATAACAGCCGTCTGGTTAAAGGAAGGTTCCACTGAATGCTTAACTTACTGTTTTCTGTGAGTCTTCTGAGAAAGCAGTTACACACTTTAGCCAGCTGTCCAGGCCCATGGTCACCCTGAGCTTGCTTTTACTACTGTCTCGTTCTAACATTAGGTTGTAGCCTACTGGAAGGACTATTCCCAGCCACAGGAGTCTTATCCAAGTTTTTGCACAACCAAAACCACAAATCATGAATGTTTGTGACTTAAGTGGAGGGGAGATTAAGTCACTTAAGGACTCCTAAACCGCCACCAGGTGAGTGTGGTAGAACTAGCTTTTTGTATTCTTGCTCGATTGAGGAACCACTCCAGGCATTGTCTGACCTCATTAACTGACCTTGTGACCATGCTCATGGTCTTGAGGATCTAATTTCTCTTGCCATCAGATTTCACTATAAGGATGCATATGGAATGATCTCTTCCTTCATTCCTTCATTACTTCGATGCACCTTCTCCACCCCTCTGACCATGAATCAGGAGAGTTGGCTGGCATCAGAATAGTATTGGAGCAGTATCCCAGGCAGTTTGGTCTAATTTGTCTCATTCATAAAGGAGAGCCTGCAGTATCCATGAGGAGAAGCATACTTTTATCGTGGAAAAAACAACATATGAAGACACAATATCAGATGCTCAACCTCATGCCAAAGACAGGACTCATCAGTAAAATTTAGGGTAATAGAACCAGTGTTACAGATTCCCCTCCTTTAAACTAGACTGTTCCATCCACACCATGGCATCAATGTCAGTTTCTATCTCTGCTTTTGTGGATTCTGGGGCTGAAGGCAACTTTAATGACCGTGAAATATGACAAAATGAAACGAATGATTGTTTTTTGTCCTATCTTTTGTTGGTCTCTTTTACGGTCGGCAGTCTCTCCCTCCTCAGTCATCAAGCCAAGAAATCATCTGGAACCACCACACTTATTTCTAGTACCTGACATTTATCAAGACCCAGCTGAAGTTTTCAGCAAAAACAGAAGTATATCCTTACCACCTCGCTGATCTGTGCTACTGATCTGCTTCCTGGTGCTCTGCTGCCTACCAGCAAACTTTACAATCTGTCCTTCCCAGAAAAGGATCAATGTAAGCTAACCCCCTGGTATGAATACACTAAGGGGATGACTACAAGTCAGCCTAATGAACTGTTTGGTGACTTAGTACAATACTAGACCTATTGCCAACATTAAGGATGCCTGCAGCTCATCACCTCTCCATGCTCTGGTGGTTTCAGAGTGTAGCCTGGTTCATCTCCATCCTGTATACAATCCTCTTACAAAGAGTACAAAGAGAACCAGGGGAAAACTGTACCCATGAGGACTGTGCAGTGTTTCTCCACCAATCGATCCTGAAACAAAGGCCTTACTTAAAATAAGAGAGCCTCTGAATCAGTAAACCAGGATTAGCCCATCCCCCAACGTCACACCTCTCAGCACCTACTGTAGACACCCCACTTCCTCTATTTCTAAAGGCTCCATCTCATTATCAATCCCTTTAAACACACAACCCACCTCCACCACCCCCATCCTGTCCATCTCGACACTCCAGGTGAGGAATGAGCAGCAAAAGATCAAGGAGTGATCAGCACAGGGTCCTGAAGTCCTATGAAGACCTCCTGTGTGCTAACAGTGCCAAAAGTCGCACACCTGAGGACGTTAAAAGCTTGTAGCAACCACCCTGCATCTGATGAAAACCGGGGATGTGGGGTCCACATATCGTCAGTGACTTACCTCAAAGCAACAGACGTGGAAGGGGGGTCACTAAATTTATCATGAGCAGTTCAAGAATGGCTTTGGGGTGCTGCTTTGGCAACTTAAATGGAAGACTTAATCAGCGACGAACCGGACACCCACAAGTCTACACGAAAAGTATGATTGTTTTGGGCCTCATTCACAACACAAGCAGAAGATTTTATGTGAATGTAGCCAACACAATTACCCGCATTAGGAAGTACACAAGTAATAAAGAAGAGTTCTTGTTTAGCCTGCAGACCATGAATTGTGCACAGTGCTGGCAGCTGTGTTGGAAAACACCAAATGGCTCAAAGGCACACTTTCTTGGCCAGATACACTGTAGAATACAGCTTTACCAACCAATAGCTCCAAAAGTTTGTGGAGTCACATTGATTTCAAACGCTTTTCCCGTTGGAGGATGCTCAGTAGGCTATAGCTAACTCATTATGAAAGTGAGTTCCTGCATGAAAGGTCTGAACTGCAAGACAGGTGCACTGACACAAACAAAACTATGAAGTATAAGTATATTCTCCAACATGATGCGTTTGCAGAAGAATTAAAAAAAAATATTTTCAGGGATGATCTTATTCTCAATTCCAGCCGTCCAAGTAAGCTAAATCCCACATTGGATGCAGGTGGTGTGATCAGAAATGGAAGAGCATATCTTTAGTTAACATGCACTGGGAAGAGAAGCACCAGATCAACATTCCAAAGAAGCACCACATAGCTTCCCTGTTGGTGAGGCATTACCATGAACAGGTTGCAGGTATCGAATAGAAGGGACTGTAGATTCTGTTGGTCTGATTGGAGGCAAAAGGCTGGTGTTAAACATCACACACAAAAGTATGATCTGTAATGAGCTAAGAGGAAGAATGGGAGAACAAGAAATGTCAAACCTACCTGTTGAGCAACTTTGTATTAACCAGTTTGGCCAATTGAGCATCAGCACAGGATGAATTTCAGGTAGCATTGTGGAGAATAAATTTGCACATCGAAGTGCTTGAATCTTTATCTCAGGCTTTATAAATGTGTGAAGAAGATTATATTTTGGTAAAGCTATCTGTTGCCTCACATACATGAGCAGGGGGCAAACTAATAGTGTATCTACCTATAAAGAATAAGTTGAACTTGTTTGTCAAAAACAAAGACAGATCCATTCAGTAAAAATAAATCAATCACTCAAACAAATTATGCAGAAATATACTGGAATGAAAAACATTTAAATAATGCAAAATACTGTATATCACAATAACACTCACACATGAAAACAGTGATACGAAATAAAATGCTAATACGGTTCCAATTCAAAATAAGCAAAAATTAATTTATTTTGCATACTATTGAATTATTGAGGCATAGATTATTATGCTATTTGTTTGAGTTTTTTCATATAAACATATTTATATGACAATTTCTATATTTCCACATTTGAGATAAGACACCTGATGTTTTTTTTTTTACAGGATGTATCAGACTAACCCAGACTAGGATCAATAAGAGCCTGTGAACCTCTTACAGTAACATGGCTTGGGGCTGAGTGAGACTGGATCATTATCGTAGCATAACAGGTTCTCATTACAGGTCTTTCAGGTACCCATAATGCACAACAGTGAATTAACAAAAGGATTTCAGAAATTAACAAAAGGATTTCAATCAAACAGTTTGAGCCCTCATGCAGACTTTCTCAGTACAAATTTTAACAATATATTTCACAAGTAACTTAGTAATTCAGTCCATTTTGCTCACTCCTTCTAAACCAACTAAAACTAGTCTCTTTGGGTTTTCTTACCAGCGTTACACTAAGTTTGTATGGGTGTCCTAAGCAGGCTCTCCTTTATGTTTGTTAGTTTTTTGAAGATATCCCTTTTAGTGTGATCCCTGTGCTGTTCCTATGAGCCATGAGACAGTTCACCCAGTGAAGTTCATTCTGGTTTACCCTTAGCTTAGCCCCGGCATGCAACCCTTAGGTTTCCTCCTGTCAAATCTCCATTTGAGGAGAAGAAATAATGGCTCTGCACACAGTGTGTGAGGAAACTGGCTCTTGGTTTTATTTTGGAGTTTTAGGTATCCATAAGATATACAAAGACACAGAATGTCTTTGCAAGAAACAGTAAAAAGAAAGAGGTTAAAAAAGGTTTAAATAGCTGAAAACCGGAGTATTACTGGACAGGCAGTGCCAGAAGCAAGGCGATCCTTAAATCCAAAGTGTCTGAAATCATTATCACCTCTCTACGAAATGAAACCACTGTGATGGCTTTTTGATACCGTGCCTAACCAGTGGGTTGGATTTATCTTCGGGTTTATTTTTAATTTGGATTTCACAGTGCAAGCACCATCAGCACGCTGAATTATTTATGTACAATGCTGCTGACGACTTGTCTAAATTTTGAGTTTGCCTCCTAAATCACACGTCTGAGTCCCGATGTAGAACGAGCTTTGGAGGGACAGAACAGTCGGCCTTTTCATCGTATTTTATCTCATAATGAGGCAGTAACACAGGAGCTGGCTCGAGCAGTTAAGGGTTACATAAACAACAGAGCTTAGGCCCAAGAGATAAATAGAAACTCCGAAAAAGGCATTCTTGTTAGAGAGCATGTGTTTTCCCGGGATCTTCTGAGTAAAGGTCACAGTCAGACAGAGCCAGAGCTCCAGCTCATCCATTTCTGTACGTCTTAATTTATTAGCTACTGATGAGCGGTGGAGGGTGTGTGTGTGTGGGGGGGGGGGGGGTTCCAGGGGGGGCTTCCACATCATTTATGATCGTAAAAATGATCTGCTCAATTGCTGGGAGGAAATGTAAAGTAATGAGCCCCAGACCAATGGGTCCCTTTACAGTTAATGAAGACGCCGGTTTACTGCAGACCTGTTGGACTTTTTACTCGTAATAAGAGAGTTTAATTAACATCTGGGCTAATTTTGAGAGGCTAGAGAGGCTAAACCATGTCTGACAGACATATTGTCATGGTCACTGGTGCTCATGGTTGTCTCTGATTTGGGAATATTAATCAGGATTTTTATGTTTTTCAACAATTTAATGCCATATTTTCACAACAGCAGACGTCATCTTGCTCTTTGGAGCAGAAACACGACCATGTCAGAAAGTATGACTGAGCTACACTGTTATTTCAGCTTTTAGCATACAGATTAGATGCTAAAATCCCCCAAAATGTGGCTTCAAATTGTAAACTACCAGCTGTGAATTTCTCTTTTTCATTTGATTTGCTTTTCATTTGTTTATGGCTCTTCTGACAATAGACAGGGAGTTCCTCTGTACTTTTGTTCCCTGACAGATTAGATTCCTTCCTCAGAGCTCCACTAATGTATCCTGTAATTCAGCATGATGAGAGAAAAAGACGGCTGAGGGTCAGGAAATTGCAGGGTTTGACAAATCAGTGTTTCATCTGAGTACAAGGAGCACAAATGCCTCTTTTGGCAGAGGATCAACAGAGCTGCGTGAGTGCAAAAGGTCAGATGTTTGGTCAGTTTGATGCAGCTTGGGTGTAATAAGCCAAGCCAAACGGAACTGAACTGAACCCAGCACAGGGCGGCCATGACTAAGGGCTCCACTGTGTGCACGTTTCCTACAATGTGAGAAATCCAGTAAGGGAGATAAACAGCCTCATGTCTTCATGGTTTGGGTTGGGCAAAAGACTGTTCCACAAATAGACATCTCCATTCTGCTATGTGGTTTGGTTTTCTATCACGTGGGGAAAGGCATTATTGTGTAAATATTTGCATTAAAAGACCATATTCTAATAAATGTTTTCAGTGAATATTTTCAATTTAATAAAAAGTATTTTGAATTCAGGTGAGCTCCCTTAAGGTATCACTGTTTCATTATCTTGTCAACTAATGCTAAAATTGCAATAAATAAAGTGTGAGTTCCATTAATATAAATCAACATAAATGAGTAAAAAAAAGGTAAGTTTGAGTTCATGCTGATTAATCCATAATTAATCAATTATGGATTTATTCAGTTCAACTGATTATGACAAAATTGTGATTAAAAACAAACTTTTCGGTTATGTGAGGAAGAAGGAAGCTTATTCGTTTGATAGCAGTGACATATCAGTCAGCAAGGAGAAAAGTGAAAAGAAGGGAGAGAGGACAGAAAACAATTAAATAACAGATGCATTTAGTCGGAAACAATATGACTGCATGTAAAAATTGGGCTGATTTTAAAGTCAAACCAAAGGAAAAGACATACAAAGTAACAGTAGTCCACTTTCCATCCCAACCTCTCAACAGAAGGTACCGGGCCTTTTCAGAGGCTTCAGACCTCAGCCCCTTATGCTAATTGTGCTGTTTGGCTGAAGACCGTGTGGCTGCTGACCTCTTATAGTTGCAGCTTTATGATCTTCAGAGTTGTTACAAACAGTGTTTTGTTCTCTGCAGTGTGTAGCGAGTTGAGCCTCTTACTAACTTTGCAGTGTGACACCATGTTTAAACGCCTCCATCACTGTAATTCTCTACAGCAGAATGCAAAGTGCAGCTCTTCATAACGCCCAGTTCAAACTAGTGAGAATTACCAGACGGGACCAGGCAAAACGGCTCAAGTCTTCAGCCGACGGATTACGGTGGCAGATTAATTGATGGTTAAAATAATCAATGGTTTCGGCCGTAATGTGAGGAGATAAAGGTAACTTTGTCTTCTCACACCTACATGTTTTTGCTTTGGGCTGGAAAACGTTCGTTGCTATGGATACCACCCACTCCTATGCTGAAAAGACTTATCTAAACTCAGAGCATCAGAGGAGGGAACTCTTTCTGGCATCCGTTAGAGATGAGTGACCAGATGATAAATAACATGAATAAAAGTCCTGTCTTGGTGTTTTGTTATTCATACAATTACCTTTTAATTCTCTATGTACTGTGTGTGTAAAACATTGAAATATAAACTACCAAATTGAACTATTTATCTTTTTTTCCCCAGACTTTGCACTGCTAAATTAACCTGAGAAGGCTTTGATGGGCTGGTAAGGTCAGTGCTGAGTAGGAGTTATGGTCTGTTTCACATTGAAACAGTAAATTTGACTGAAACATGGAAATAAAATGCAGACAACTTGGAATAAGTGAAGAGGGACGTAATGGTGCAAGATTAGGGTGAGCAGGAGTGTAGCAGGTTCATCCACTGAAAACAAAAAGTGTGTTAAAGCCCCAGCTCTGTGACAGTAAATACATTTGAATTACCGTAAATTCCGGACTATAAAGCGCACCTGATTACAAGCCGCACGCTCTAATTTTAGATAGAAAATCAATTTTGTACTTTTATAAGCCGCACCGGATTTTAAGCCGCAGGTTTCCCACGTTGTATGAGATATTTACAAATAAAGATGTTACAGGTGAGCATTTTTTAACGTTTGATTTAATCCGTATGATAAAACAAACAAATACGGTACATATTATGTGTCATGGCCTCACTAAGAGTCAGTTATCCAACTAGCTAAACATGTACTCAGCAACTCCACAGAAGCAGATTCTTTTTTGTCAATTTACTGAATATCTTGTGAAACCGAAATACAAACATACAAAACATATGTCAAGAATTGTACATGTATAGACATGAATTACGATTAGCTAAGCTCCGTCACGTATGTGTTAACATTGTTAACATCAACATATAAATTACCGTAAAAGTTACTAGAAATATGTCCAATTGCAAAAATAAATACTTACAGACGTTGCTTGAACAAACATTGAAACAAACTGTCACAAATTAGGAGTAGAAGAAGAAGGCAGCCATCTTTACTACCGGTGTTGTGCGAAAAAGTGACTTTTTGCGAGAATCTGATTAAGCTCGCGGGAGCGCGCACCGCAGCCCGCTGAGCGATACCGTAAACCTGCTTTTCTCTGGATTAAACGGTCATGACATGCAGATACACACAGTTGCATTATAATATAGGCCTAATTAAATTATAATATAGGCCTAATTAAAGATTCGAAAGCTTAACGTTTGTCACATAACGGCAGTTACGTGACAGACATGTTTCTATACTCGGTCTGATGACTTTGTGTAGCCCTGACATTGGAGACTACACTACAATAAATATGATTCACTGGAGGGTTTTCAATAAAGATATGATAACTTTTGCAACGATCCTCGTGACTCTGCATTGTTTTTTATCTGATCTGGCCGTATATAGCACGAGTTTCCCATGTTTCTATTTGTTTTGCAGTTTTCAATCGGTTTTCACCTGTCAAAAATTTATTGAAGGCACAGTATAGTCACTCAACGGTTATTCACTACATAAATATGACTAGATTTCCTTCAGGAGATGCATAATTTAAAGATATGAGCTCACAAAACAGCTTGGAACTCTTTTAAAGGACCATTACAACACAAAATAGCCATTTTGACTTGCAAAAAATGTATTAAATCCCAAATGCTGTCATTCAAAGGGGATATCTGCCCAAATATGACTTGATTTCATTCAGAAGCATCTTATTTTAAATAGATCAAGTCCTTTTTAGGCAAAAATCACCTTTCTTCAACCACATTTGGCCTTTAATCAATTTCTAGCAGGGCGTTTTGACCTCAGCCGACTTGCTAGAAACTGATTAAAGCCCAAATACTCTCATTTAAAGGGGATATCTGCCCAAATATGACTTGATTTCATTCATAAGCATCCTATTTTAAATAGATAAAGTCCTTTTTAGGCAAAAATCACCTTTCTCCAACCACATTTGGCCTTTAATCAATTTCTAGCAGGGCGTTTTGACCTCAGCCGACTTGCTAGAAACTGATTAAAGCCCAAATACTGTAATTTAAAGGGGATATCTGCCCAAATATGACTTGATTTCATTCATAAGCATTCTATTTTAAATAGAACAAGTCATTTTTAGGCAAAAATCACCTTCCTCCAACCACATTTGGCCTTTAATCAATTTCTAGCAGGGTGTTTTGACCAGCCGACTTGCTAGAAACTGATTAAAGCCAAAATACTGTCATTTAAAGGGGATATCTGCCAAAATATGACTTGATTTCATTCAGAAGCATCCTATTTTAAATAGATAAAGTCCTTTTTAGGCAAAAATCACCTGCGCGCTCCCGCGAGCTTAATCAGATTCTCGCAAAAAGTCACTTTTTCGCACAACACCGGCAAACTCAAGCTGACTCCCGTTGCTAGGATACCGTAAACTTCCTGTCTAACGGGTTGTCAAAAAAAAGGTATCCATGTTGAGGGTGAGTATAAATGACTGATTTACAATACTGTAAATAACTGTGAAAGCGAGAATTATGTATCGCACAATTTCTTTGGACCTCTGTGAATACTCATCAATTTTATTGGTCTGTTTTTCGCGCCATGAAAAAAAACATGTATTAGCCGCACTGTATTATAGGCCGCAGTGTTCAAACGGCGGGGAAAAAAGTAGCGGCTTATAGTCCGGAATTGACGGTATGTCATGGAGCGAAGTGGAAGTCACGTCTGTCCCTGCTGACAAATTAAAGCAAGGACTGGTGATATGTGTGCGTTTAGTGTAAATTCGGGCTGGGGGGGGCTATCAGAACCAGCAGGGAGGCAGCTGGGGGTCCCCCCCCCGAGCACGAGCCTCTG
>CAJRST010018890.1:1679180-1705557 GCA_907169785.1 Menidia menidia | reverse complement strand
GGAGAAAAAAAATCCAGGTGAGGGTCAGTGGAATTACAGGCCTGGAGCTGCAACTCATTGAATATTTATGCAGGCAATATTTTTTTTTGCATCGTCGATGCCTTTCAAGATAGCATTCTTACGTTTTCTTCAGTTGAAAGAGACCGATAAGTTGTGCAAAAAAGACCAAATAATAACTTTTAAAGCCATATGTAAAAGCATTCATTTAAATGCTGTTGTCATATCATGTCCCACACAGCAGAAAGTGTATCAAGCCTCAAAGATATTGCAAATAACCTCCCAGGGGATGTTTGTTAGTAAAATGGTAGGAAGCCACGTGTTTTGGGTGTGGATGGAGACTTTTGTCTGTCTCTTTCCTCAGACTCATCACCAAGCACACCAGACTTTACATCTGAAGAAAATACCATCACTACCACTGTCAATACTGAAACACCAAGACAACAAGGTTGTTCAGTGTTATATTAGTTAAATGTTCAGTCATAAATGGATTGTTTAAAGTGCCAAATTCACTGGTTTCTGTGACACACCCCACAACACAAAAGGGTTAGGGTTAGGGTTAGGGTTAGGGTCTTGGTGAGTTGGACTTTGGACCAATAACCTTTTCTTAGTGGATGCACTTCCTCTGGAGCTAAAGCTGAGCATCACTTACCATTATTGGTAGAAAAAAATGCCTTTACTCAGCCTGGTTCGCAAACTTTAAATCAATAAAACAAGAATGACTCTTGCTCTACAGTTCACATGTAGAATGCATGAAGCCAGTGTTTCACTTTTTGTGTAGAACATTTCATAGATGAGGATAAGACGATTTTCTTCTTCTTCAATCCAGGTTTACTTTTGACAGGTATGACAGATTCTGTTTTTAAATTCAAGAATATAAGAGTTTCAAAATGTCTGCATACACTTCAAAATACTCTTTTATCAAAGAGGAAGCCTGACGCCTCCTGCTTGTTGTCAAATTGTTCTCTGTTACACTGTCTGCCAGCGGTGCCTTTAACCCCGTAATGGCACGTGTAAAACGTGCTTATTTGAAACATACAGTTTCTGAAAATATTGTATCTGAATCCTTTGGCATAATTTAATGGTAAAACTTCGCTCAAAACCCTTTTGTACACATTTAAACATACCTTACAACAGCCAGCATCCACAATAATTCGAATTAATCGCATGGTAATAAATGATAAACATTAAAAAATTATTTCTGTTTATTTTTTCAGATTTTGTTGAAGGACCAAGACTTTCAAGAAACAAACAAAGAAAGGACCTCCATTTTTCTTGGATCAGACTTTAAAGGGTTAATGTAATTGATTTCCAATACAACAATGCAAACATGACATTGAGCCCATTCATCATCAGACATCAAAATGTTTCTATTTCCAGGTAAAACATTTACCTGTTAAATAAATCCAACATCCTCACGATTGCAGTAAAACATTTACATTTCCATGCCAGCTGCAGAGGGGTATTCAACAGGCTGATGTTAGTCCTATTTAACGCATTTGTTTCACATCACATATTTGCCTAAAATGAGCTCTTGTGAGTTAGTTAATCCTTCCACATTCGGTCACATTGGCCCAAAAGTGTCTTTCACTGTGATCTTGTCCACCAGGTCTGACTTCCTGTTGACCACACACACACACACAACAGGATCTATAAATATGGTTGGACTGATTGGATCAAATTCAGACTCTAAACGTAGAGACTTTGACATCTACCCATTCCTGAGCACTTTTTGTTCCAATATCTATCCATTTTTGGGTCTCGTGTTCTTCTCCAGAACATCCTGCCAGCCCAAAAGTGAACAGTCTTACATATTTTGGCCTTGATAATTTCAACTGAATACATTGTTGTTATAGAACAGAAAAGTGAAAATGATTCATTCTGAATTACATATCAGAGCAGACCAGCAGGGCCTGGATAACATCTCAGATGAACATTTCACATTCTGCAATGTAACGTTTACAGAACCTGAGAAGAAATGTAGAAAGGTTAATTGTTACTTGTCCTTTTTGTCTTCCTGCTCTAGCAATGATTTGACTCTTATTATTGCTAGAATTATCATTATAATAGCAATTTAATGAGCGTTTTTTCTCACATTTCAGTATATTGCGTCCTTTTTAATACATGAAACCAATAGTCTGGAACATTCACGATTAATTAATCTTAGTCTTATGATGTTAATCAATTTGTTATTATAACTAAACCCTTATTGCCGTTTTCAAAATAGTGATTATGAAAATAAACTAATTACATTTGTCCCTCTCATTGTTATTACCATTAGTTATCTGAATTGAGTAAACATACATCTTGAAAACAAGTAATTTGTTCTAATAAACATGTAATGTAACAGCCCCGGGAGTGTAATTATTCACCTTTATCTGCCTTTCGTCTGATGACTTTGGTTCTTTATTCTTTGTTACATTAAAAAAAAAGGAAAACACAATTAAAACTAAATTAAATTAGGGTTTTAACATCCCGCCTTGAACCTTACAGATCCCAGCAGTTTCCCAGAGATGTGGATAACTTTGTGTGTGGGGGGTTTACATTAAACTTTGAGCTTTATATTTTTACCACAGGTTCTACTGCAACCTATCAGCAAAAACCAACTTATGACTCCTCTTTAAAACTTTCCCTACATGATTTCCATATGTGTGATAGCAGTCGGTCCATAGCTGGTTTTATCTGTGTAAACTTCACCTTAAGGGGATAGCCCACTCGACTCTGAGGTTTGTCTTGGCACCCAGTGTTTCCCCCTGAAACACAGACAGGGCAGGGAAATAATATTTCACCATGCATAATTCATGTTGTGGCTGACTTTTAACGAGGTGCTAAAAAAATCCCGACATGTGACCCACTCAGCACTTGATACCGGAACATAAATTCTTAATACTTTTTTTATGACCTGTGCCTGGTTGAGGTGTTTATGTAGAATATAAATCCTCATTTGTTACTTAGTGACATAACATTGTAGCTCCTCATCTCATGTAACACTTATAAACATTTGCTCTCGGGTCTTTTTTTTTGGTCATGACACAAGATAGACACGGCCTTACTTCAACAGGCTGCCTATTAGCGTTTAAATAGACTGAGCAAATCCATCCAAGGTATCCACTTTATTCTTTCATTTGACACTATTTATCCGAGTGCACGGTGAATCTGTGTCTCAATGCATTTTAATGCACTTCTGTTCTACCAGCCTCTCTTTGTGTTGCAATACTATCATCACATCTCAGGCTGGCTGGAAATATGTTGTCTTTCAGACTGTTATTCTTTAACTTGGAGGAGCTTGTGTGGGTGTCCTTTCTCAATAGAGTCATAAAAAGGTTGTTCGCCGCTTGCATTTCTCGCCACGCCATCTGTCTGTGAGTAACGAGACAGTGCTGTCTGAGCTTATGACAAGTGGGCGGAGGGTCGGGAATAAAGCGTCCACGCTTTTGAATCACGAAAACCATTCCATCTGCATCGTTCTCAACTTCCTCTGTTGGTTTCTTTTTTTTTCTTTCATCTCAAAATGAGACTGTGTGCTTCACAAGGTGAGATGGATATTTTGACAGTGGTGTTGTGGCTTTGTTCTTTTGCAGAGCTTTAAGTGTCCACCGTTGACATGGGTAAAAGGTCATTTTTTAAGATTAAACTTGCCACAGCATTGTCTGGACAGCCGGGATTATTCATTAGGACATTTGTAAGTAGATGAGGCAGACCATGGCCGGACACTGGGATAAGAACCCCAACTGGGAGCCAAAACCTTAAAACCTGCAATCATGGAATCCCAAACATCTGTGATGAAAATAGTTTTTAAATTGCATTACATCACAGCCATGAATTTGGTTGAAACTAATCCACACATCAATGCATGCATGAGTCTTTTGATTTTGGATCCAGAAACAGATCTACTGGTAGTTTGTGAGATGCAAAGTCTGGTCGGATAACTCTTCAGGCCACTATGTCACTTCGAAAATTCCACATAGTCACGGGTGATTCACTTTGAAAACTAGATACAAAACAAGGCTGCTGCAAACAAGACGAGCTGACAGTGATCAGAGAGGTTTTGGGACAAGATGGTGGAGAATCGTGTCATGATGTCACAGGGTGAGCGTCTTTTAACAAATGCAATAGAAGAAACACTACTGAAGTTTGAGTTTTCATAAGTTTAAGCCATTTTTGTTTCAGATATTGTTGGTTAGTCTTTCCCCAATTTAGTCTTTCCTCCACCGGGTGCCTGTGTGTCACAGTGTAGAATAAAAGTCTCCGTTTTAGCTCATGGATGTAGGAAAGGGATGTTCCACCCTACCTGTCTGTGGACCCCTCCCCCCCCCCCCTCCCTAAGACCCCGGTGATCCCAGAGACGAGGCTCCAGCTCAGAGGGGATCAGGCCTTTTCTGCGGCAGATCATAAACTCTAAAACAATTTGCTGCTAAATGTGAGAAAAGAGTCCTCCGTACCTGTTTTCATCTCTTTTGGAAGCTCATGTTTTTTGCTGGCTTTTTTCTAATGTACGATGGTTTTGCTTTACTGTGTGTATTTTTGTGTATGTTTGTAGGTACAAACATTCATGCACACTCATTTTTACATTTTTTTTTTATTGTGGATTTGATTTGTATTGTAGATTTGATCTTTTCTTTTTTATCATCTAGTTTGTTTTTGGTCACAGGTCTTTGTTTTAAGCGTGTTTGATTATATTGGACTAGATTAGAGATAGTTTAATTTAATTTAGGAAACTTGATCAGATACAAAGAAAGATCCTGTTATATTAATGGAAATACATTACATAAGCAAAGAGCTTCATCTCATGAACACATTAAACGGAACAAGGAAAAAGATTCGACCAACAAACAGAACGCCACCATCAGTCAGTTTATATATTATGTATCATTATCTGAATTCTATTGATCTGGCTGTTTAAACAAACTTTGTCATCTAAATTGCTAGTTTTCCTAGAAATCCCCATTATTTCACAACCTGTTGGGAAGCCAGAAAAAAAAAAAATCACATTTTGAGTGCAGAGGGTGAAATCTGGCTTGGACTTAGATAAAGTGTTGTGGTTAGACCTCCCTGCAAACCATTCCAGTGCTTTTCTGTCTTTTGGACAGAATAGTTTGTGAAACCGTGGCCTTTCCTGACTGTGTGCAAACATGTAGATGGATCACCGTCTTCTGTGAAGGCCTGATAACTAAAACAATATGATCCGACTAGCTAGCAGCAGTAGCCTTATGAAAGCTGAAGATCCAAGAAAACCTTATAATCCTTGAGCAAACATACCTGACATAAAATACAGTTCATATACATATATATAGATAGATATAGATGTATAGATATACATGTATGCATACACACATATATATCTATATCTTAATAGATATGTGGATAAATACATACATACATACATACATACATACATACATACATACATACATACATACATACATACATACATACATACATACATACATACATACATACATACATACAGTGGGGGAAATAAGTATTTGACCCCTTGCTGATTTTGCAGGTTTGCCCACTTACAAAGAATGCTTATTTTTCCTCATCAGATGGTTATCAATTTTTTATTAATTCATATGATGTGATTTTCTGGAATTTTCTTTGGGATTCTGTCTTTCACTGTTAGAATGTACATATGATTAAAGTTATAGATCGTTGCATTCTTTGTAAGTGGGCAAACCGGCAAAATCAGCAAGGGGTCAAATACTTATTTCCCCCACTGTATATATATATATATATATTTACTGTATTTTTCTGTCAGGAATACTGGCAGAGAGCCTGTCCTTTTTGTAAATCAGCAACATCAGAGGGACACATATGGGGTTTAAATTTACTGTATTGCTCACAAAACCTTTGACAGAGGTGACGATTTTCATATTAATGTCACACCCATTGAAACAGTTAACAGCAAAAGAAATGCAATGCACTTTGACTGGAGATCAGAAATAAATTAGCACTTTGTCATTTTATTTATGTAATGTTACTTATGGCACCTGAGGCCATCCACTCACACTTGAAGCCACGTTTGAGTTCCACTATGACATTGCAGCTATTTGAAGGAAGATTTACACATGGGAGTTCTTTTTTTCACTCGAATATTTCTGGAACGGTCTTTTATGAGCTGCTGTCTGTCTGTCAGCACACAGCCCCTGAGCTGAGTGAGTGGCAGCTGTGAAGGAAACAGGTGTTAGTGTGAGAGAGTAAATAGGCCATTGTGGAGGGACTGGAACTGTGTCCGTGCCATAATTGTGGGGTTTCAGGTATATGTGGACATGGTCTGCTTAACTCACCACTCTTTTCCTGTGTCCTCTCCTGGATGGTCAGGCAAACGCTTCCCTTGGGGGTCCCAATACCAATTAAGGGTTGCACAAGAGACAATAGGATAAAAGTGTCGGGTGGAAAAGTTGGATTAGGTTACTGACTGCTAGTTTAGGTATTTAGGAAAAGGGTTTTCTTTAGGGTTAGAACCTGTAAATACACCTTTGTAAATACACTTATTTTTTAACCGTGTTATTTCATGGAGGAGTTAGCATGTTTTACTTTGCATGAGCAGGCATAGAACATGGATGTGTGGATAAATAGTGAAAATGTTGATGTTATAGCATAACAGAGCCATAGAGCTTCAGGGGCCAGTGCCATTCGTTTCCATGTCTGTGGACAAAAACGTGATATTCAGACTTAGCCAACATGGTGAATGGCACATTACCACTGAGGGTGATACAGATTTCAGTAATCACCAATCAGGACATCAACTGTTAACAGTTAACATGGACATTTTTAGCTGCAACACACTTGGATGAATCCAACCTGTTTAATTGTATTTAAGAGCTCCAGGTTATTTAATTCAAACAGGAAGGGACGTAACTCATTAGCTAAACAGCGTCTCTCCTGTCCCTGAGCCATCGCAGCTGAACATAACAACCCCAATCTTCTTTCTATTAGGAAGAGTCACCGTGCACACTTATCCAGAGCAACTAAAGCAATGCATTACACCTTCTCATTATATATTAACAGCATAATACGTTTAGTCAGTAACTCAAGCTTTTGGATTCAGTTTTTGGTCGAGTTGACTTGATCAGATATCCATAATAAATCTGGTTTTAACACCAAAGTGAAAATCAGGATGGCTTTTTAATATAAGATAAAAAACACATCTGTACCTGCGTTTGTCAGATTTTATTTGTACAATATATCACGACGGCAAAAACAAAATAAATCACCGGCTGGCTGCAGCGAGAGCTTTGCCCACAGAAAGGAAAAAGGACGAATCAATGAGATATAAAGTTGGAGAAGAAATCAGTCCGGGATGTGTTTGTAAAGGCATGAATGTGGCTCTAAACAGGGCTTCCTGGCGGCTTGTCGAGGTACATGACAAGTCTCCTCCTCGTGACCTTTGTTGCATGTCATCCCTTTCCCTCTGTCACTCCCCGCCGTCGCTGCCCAGCGGAGCAGAAATGCCACCAGAAATAATCTCAAAAACAACAGAGAATTACCCGTGACCGGCCGCCGAAGTGCTTCAGAAAAACCCCTTCCTCTCAATCTTCGGCTGTTTTTTTTTTTTTCCCCCGCGCGCTCTGAAGGCAGTCGATAAAAATTTGTGACAACAACTGGAAACGGCTGTCGCATTGTTCAAATTAGCGGGTCGGCTATCTGATTTCCTGGCGGACGCAGTCATGGGAAGTCTTGGCATATTAATTGGGATGAGTAAGATGACTTTCAGAGTCATTAGAGGGGCGTCTGCCTGCTTAGTGTGATGACATATCAAGGAGGCCCTGTGGTCACACAGAGAGTGAGACGGCCTCTCCACAAATGATCAATATTCTGAGTGGATGATGGTTGTCACATAATCTCTGTCTGGCAGCTTGTAGTAGAAGTGATGAAGGACCTTGAGTGCAGTGAGTTCAAAATGAGCGGATCATAGGTTTGTTCTAAATAAAAGCATGACAGAAATATGTAATTACTAAGCTGCCGTTAGCTATAACGGCGGGGTCCCGACTCCTGACGGAGCTATCTGCGTTTGTCAGGCTCACTACGCCCAGTCTGAAAGCATCATGCTAGGCAAACTGGAACTTAATCGCTGGAATCATGTGATTAGCTATACTCATTATCGGAGGTGCATTTTTTTTCTATTTTTCCCATCCATTTAAAGAGACACACTTTTTCATTTAAAATGTTTTCTTTACCAAAACATTTCAGTATGATCACAAATCAGAAAGAGTAATTAAAACAATTACAATAATAGCATGTTCTGTATATGTTATCAACAAAAAATAAAGAAAATGCAAAAGGAAAAGTAGGCAATTGAATGAAATACTATTGAAATATTCCACAAATAGACACAAATGACAGCCGACTGCTACATTCTGTTTTTTGCTGTCTGTAACATTTGATATTGATATTTTTTACACTGCTTTTTCCTGCATCTTGCCGTGTGTTATAGTCTGTTTCCATTTTATGTCTTATAAAGCAGCAAAATTAAAGAATGGTGTAATGTCATTTGGTAACATTTATTCCATTTATTTATGTCAACAGATATGATTTCCTGTTTGGTTGTGATACTGAACACAAAAATAATTCCACAGAACGTCACAACGTTTAGTCAGACGGCCACATTTAGACTCTTCCTTATTTAATATTCCACAAATGGTGAGAAGTCAGATATTGAAATACTGAGAGGTCAAAGGGCTGGAGAACTATACCACCCAGCTCAGTCTCACTACTCTCACTACTGTTTTTTTCTCATTACTCTTCAACTGAGAACAATCAGCTTGATCAAAGCTGAGAAATAGAACCAACATGGCCGGGCTTAGGTATTAAACATGACGTGGCCATCAGTGTTTGATGTCAAAACGTGCTTGCTTTAGCGTTAGCTCTTAAAAACAACATGGATAACGTCTGCACTGGCTTTGCCACATATGCTGCAGTAATTCTGGTCTAGTGCTAACATCCAACCACAACCACAGGCAGAAAGATGAAAGATGAAAGTCCATCCATAGCCTACATTCTTAACTACAGTAACACTACAAAAAACATCTAACATATTGCTTCAATGACAAAATAATGTGTTTCCATCAGCCTTGTTTGTCTGTGAAAAGTAAGACATGAAGTGGCATGTTTAAACTGCTCGCTCATTTAAGGAGTGGGAATTTTTAGAAATCAGATGATCCAAAATTTATCCTGCTTGACTTTTTTTTTAAGGCAATTTACAGATTAAGTCAGATTAAGAAAAAAAAAAACTTTCCTCCTGGGGCTTGTGTGTGATGTGTGTTAATATATTCTGGTGCATTATTATAGGAGTGTGGCCGAATTAGAAAAATTAAAATAAAATAATGCATGAGAAAATGGGAAGAGGAATTGATAAGTATAAAAGGAAAAAATAATTAAGTGGAGAAATATAAGAGCAAATAATAGAAAAGCCAACATAGAAATATCTTCATATAATTTATAACTGGAAATATCTTAATTACACATCTTTATATGATTAATGGTTTTGTCTTTTATTTTCCACCTTTTAAAAATCGTTTTCTATGTGAATAGTACTTATACTTTTGCTTTTGTTAAATAAAAACTTTTCTATATTACTTTGGCTGTCTTTTGTGTGATATTTACAATTTTATGCATTTGCTTATTGTTGTTTCTTAAGAAGATCTTTTGTCTTTAAAGTTTCTAAATTAATTATTCATTTTCCAGGACCAGAGGGTTCTGGGTTGGAGTCCCGGGGGAACCAGGACCTTTCTGGGTGGTTCTGCATGTTCTCCTGTGTCTGTGGGTTCTCTCCGGGTTCTCCGGCTTCCTCCCACTGTCCAAAAACCTGCATGTTAGGTTTTTGGACTCCAAACTGCCCTTAGTGTGAGTGTGTGTGGTTGTTGGTCCTTGTGTGTCTCTGTGTGGCCCTGTGATGGACTGGGTGTACCCCGCCTTTCATTGACCACTGGGATAGGCCCCGCCCCCCTGCGATCCTATTAGGGAATGAGCGGTTACGATAAGGGATGAATGGATTTTCATTCATCTCAATTTTGCTTTTCCCTTCTTTCTGAAAAAAGGATTACCTTTTGTCAGGTAATACAGTTGCAACTAGATAGATTTAGTATAAAAGCAAATGAAAACAAATACTAGCTCACTACTTCCCCTATCTTTTTTGTGCCTGTCCGAGTAAGAAAACTCTGCATACAGGCATAATATGGACAGCCTTACAACCCTAACCCTAATCTTTATTTGGCTTCACGCATGATGTAGCCAGGAGCTAAACGGAAACCCACAGGTAAACTGAAACACAAATGGGAAAAAAAAGAGCAAAATGGAAACTGTCATTTTCAAAATCAATTTGAGAAATAAGAAAAAACGAAAAAGTGACTCATTCTGAAGTGAAAAGAAATATTACTCAAGTAGTAATAGTATGAGCTATGAACACAAAAACAATAGGGAAAAACACACAATGACTGCATTTCTCTTAAAATTTCACAAGGTTAATTTTATTTTCTGATTCTCTAAAAGATTATTTCTGTTTTTGACATTCCTGGCATTCCTACTCTGCCATCTGCTTAAATTGGAATGATGACATAGCAAGAAAATGGCCTAACAGAATCACCACGTGAGGCTCGTTTCAGATGCTCCCTTCAGAAACCGTTCAGTCTTCCTTTTCCAAAGCGAGTCATCTAAATTTCATGTCAGGTTTCGGTTTGAAAGTAATCATGTATGGAAGTTCAATAATAAAAATCATGCATGATTCCTGATAATGTTGAATTTGCAGAGATGGCCCGTGTAGCCCAGATGGAACCGGACACCTGACAGTCTACTGTCTTTCTCCATCCACGCACAGTTCCCGCTGGTCAGACATCTGTCCTAATGAGGATGAAGATGTCCCGTCAAACGGGAGGCTAATGGCCGTGGACAGATGGAAGACATCTCCTTTCAGCCTGCATCCGGGTGCACGCTTACACGGGCCGGGCTTGTTGATAGATAAAGGTTACAGGACAAAGCAGGAGAGAGTTATGTGTCACTGTTAAGCAGAGGTGGGGACTCGAGTCACATGACTTGGACTCGAGTCGTTAAAATCACGACTTGAGACTTGACTTGAAAAAATGCTCAAAGAGTCGGACTTGAATTTGACTTTCATGCCATTGACTTCGGACTTGACTCCACTTGAAGCTGTTTACTTGAAAAGACTTGATATTTTTTACTCAAAGTCTTAAAATTTAAAACACATTATTTATAAAGTGGCGTCATTAATTAATTTCACTCATTCCGTATCAATATGCACAGACCGTCTCTATGTTTTTCCTCTCTCCTTATGGATGGATGTGTCAAATTAACAGGATTTGGACGTTTAAAAAAACGCGGCGAAGCTACAGAGCTCAGGGAACGAAATACGAAATAACCGCTCGAATTTGCTTCCGCGAGTGATTTCTTTTGGCTACGTAAGTTATGAAATTTCGACTAAAAAACTAACTGCAACTTGTAAAACATGCAAAGAGAGAATATCGGATGGAGATGCCACGACGTCCAACTTTCTCCGGCATTTGAAGCTTCACAAAGATCGGTAGGTGGCGCTTTTCCTTTGCTGTAAGAGAGTTGACTTTAGCTAACTTCGTGTTAGCATGTGTACTCCCGGTTAAATTGGTGATGATTTACCATAAATCCGGTCCTTCAGATGCCTCCACAAATAATTTGCACCATGTTAGCCAGTAAGCCTCAGTAAGTCGAGTCGTTAAAATCACGACTTGAGACTTGACTCGACTTTACCCGTCTTTACTTGAGACTTGACTCGACTTTACCTGTCTTTACTTGAGACTTGACTCGGACTTGAGGACAGAGACTTGAGACTTACTTGAGACTTGCAACACAGTGACTTGGTCACACCTCTGCTGTTAAGCATCCAAACTTTAACAAATCAGGCAGCCTGGATGGGGCTGCAGTCTGATGAGAGTGTGTGAGTAAGAGGGAAAATGAGGGTGGGCCTAACACACAGCCACATGCACCCAAAGCCCCCGGCAGTGTGACTCTGAGTAAAAATAGCAGCTAACAATCCAATAGTTGTTATTTATGAAGCATGTCAATGCCCAGACGGTGAGAATGCGCCAGCTGAGGCCTGATTGGTGGGCTTTCAGCTGGACAATAAGTACAGCCTCGCTGAGAGATTGACACTTTCCCCGCCACCACAAACCCATCATCTCAGCCGTTAAAGGCTTTTTAAGGCGGCAAACAGACTCCACAGCTCCGCCTGAACCCACGGAAGGTGAGGTTTTATGTTCTGGTGTTTGTGTATCAACCGTGTGCCTAAAATAGTAGAGAAGCTTTATCATTAGTGCATTTTTTAATTATTCTTTTCAAAATGGTAGGAATTTTTTTATAACATATATATAATTTTCAAATAAAAGTACAAAAAAAATAAAATAAATAAAAAATAAATAAATAACAAATAAATAAATAAATAAATAAAAACATATAACAAAAACATATATATACATATATATATTTGCAGGCATAAATTAGGCCCTTAAAATGTTGATATGATGTGTGCACGTATGAGGGTTTTTTTAGGTATATGCAGAGATTAGACTTTTTTACATTTTTAATTCTGTTTATATGTTGCCCGTTCTGCAGCACAACTATGTCAGTCAACTTCCTTATATGTAAAAAATACTTGGTAAATAAGCCTGATTCTGAATCTGAGATGTTCTTTAACACAAGCATCAGATTGGAATTCGGAATCAGTACAAATCCAACTTGAATTTTTCTTTTATCCGGTGAATGCCCATTCTGGATGGTAACATTGTTGGTTATTAAATGTCAGTGCATTATCACGACTGCTGTCTGGCACAGCCAAAGATTATCTAGTTTATGATTGATTGATTTCAGAATCAGAATCTGAATCAGAAATACTTTAATAATTCCAGAGGGAAATTATTTGAGTTCAGTACTAAGTAAGGGTCAGGATGCATTAATACCATATATTCATTTATTGTAATTATAATTTAAACAATTAATCATACGTAACACCAAAGATGACAAAACCTTGACGTCACTAAAAGACAATCATAAGTAACACAGCAAAGACAAAACATCACCAGTGTGCTAAAACCTTACTAGCAGTGGCCCCGACTATTGGTTCAGTTTATTTTTTGGAGAGGTAGATCAACTGGAGGATGAACACTCTGATGTAAGGATGTCCATAAAGACAGCACAGATTTTCACAGACACGTTGAACCTGTGTTTTATTCCAATCTGTCTGTAATTGGTTGTTGTTCCTGTTCCTGAAACATCCGTGCCCAACAGCCCTATTGACTAAAACCGGGGGTGATTAAATGTTTTGAGGGACTGATCAATACCATCATCACTCCTCCCTAACTACAACACGAGCCCGCTGTAGCTGGCACACTGCTTATACCAGACAGACTGGGTCTGTGGAGGAGCAGAATAAGTCTGAGATGGTTTTCCTCCTTGGAAAAGAGATGGAGGCTGTTTACGCTCGACACAAACCCGATCCAGCACAGTCTGGGCCACAACGTTCTGATCTGGACAGCTTCTCTGGAGATACTCAGTTTCGGTTCGGATTCGATTTAGCCTCGTAATGTAGCCACTGTCCTTGTATGCATGTTTCAGACAGTCGATGCTGTGAACTGTGTGAAAATAACGGCAAAATCTTCAAGTTATTTGGGCGATGAATTTGCAGACGGGCAGCCTTAACATCCTTCCATTTGCCGTGACTAGACATTCAATCTAAATGCTGTTTCTCTGTGATATTCTTAACAGTCTCACTGAAAAGAAGAAAAATTGAAATAGAGCAGATTTGTTTGCTCTTAGCTCTGTAACAAAGTATTTACTGCTAACTGCTTCAGATTGTTGAAAAGTTCCAGTTTGGAAGACTAAGTGTCTAATTCCATTTGAGTCTGGATAAATGGATTAGAAAATCTCATCAATTTGATCAGATAAACACGTTTTACAAATATTGCCTTGGGGTAAACACTTCCCTTTTTCTTTTTTCTCTGCGCCTGTTTTTTAGATACTTCACAGAAAAAACAGCAGGCTCAAAGAAGTTAGACAGCGTCTAAAAAAGTAGTGAAACTCTAAGGTTCCCAACAGTCTTTGACAGTCCTAAACAGATATAACTGAAAGACCACTACACCAAATTCTATAGAACTTTAACAGGCAAAATGTAGTTATGTGACAGGGCTATCATTTTACCACAAAGACCTATTTTACATCTTTCCACAGATAAATAATCTGTAAATATTCAACTGAGAATCTCCTGCATGCAAAACAATGTTAACTTATAGTCAGAACTAAGGAAATAGACAATAGATTAGAAACACCACAACTTACATTTCTGTTCAATATCAAGTCTTCCTCAGAATTTCTTTTGATTTCATATGCTTTGTATTCTGTGAACTACCTTTTCCTTAAGGCTTTTATATTTTGAAGATGAAATACAATTTCCCACTTGGCATGTAGTTTCTGTCCAGTGAAGAGAAGGAACTGAATTTGAATAACCAAAAGAGAAAAAGCAGCGGCTGTCGGGGGTTTTTGATTTCACATCCAGGTCTTCAGCGGGAAGTCACCTTTGCTGTGTGTTCATGTGTTTTTTCTTTTGTTTGAAGAGACACCAGCAGTGGGCCTAAGGTTGATTCTTCACAATGGTTAAGTAAATAAGAACCTTTTAGTATCAGTTAGGATGAAAATGGAAAGGCACAACAGGAACACATGAAAACCTGCAATACTGTGAAACAATGAAAACAGAAATAAAATGCTGCCTGGATACTGACAAACTCATCACATTCCGACAACCAAAGAGAAGAAATTGTTTTTAAAACGGGTGTAGAGCTTTCAAATCAATTAAAACTTCATATTACAGAGCATATATAACAGTGAGTGACAGATTTAATTTGAACTGAAACCTAGTAGTGGGATGATGTTTAAGAAATGAGTCCGTCGGGGGCTTTTCACTGTTTGTTTTCAATCAAATTGCTTACAGTGTCATATATTGTTAAGTTTGTCCATTTTCAGGTTCAGCTTTGAACTGCTCTGTCACCAGTGTGTGACAAACATTCATCTGGGCTTGTTATTAAAAGATCCTTGGTTTTTATGCCTCTGTGACCCATTATATAAATATTCCAACCACTTATACTTGGTATAAGTGGTTGGAATGATCTATGTTACAGACTATTAGTTGTGAATGTCTGCGTCTGTCTCATATAAACTGCTCCTGCACCTCTAAAAGCTTGCTGGAAACCCTTTATCTTCATCTGTCTGGACCTGAGCTGAACTCATGCCCCGCCCTTCTCTGGCTGAATACAGGTGGGGGGGGTCTACCAACCTGGAGACAGCAGACTCTAGGTGGGGATGATCAAATTATTAGTTGAGGGATGTACACTCAGCAATGAGCACTGGGAGGGTGGCTGGATAAAGACACTCCAGGAAAAAGTTTGTTCCAAAGAGAAGGAGCGGGTGAGTGTGGTGATATTATAGATGGATATATTAATTTATGGTAAATCCAGATTGAAATGATAAAAATGTTCTGAAATGTTAAAAGGATTCATTTAAAATCTGTGTTTAAGAAAAAATAAATAAGTACCACAATGTAAAAATTATCACTGAATAATACTTTAAATATATTTCAATTTTAGGTGCTTAAATCTTATGATATATTGATTTTCAAGGATAATTTGTAGTTCTTTACAGGGTGTTAATCATTGTTTTTCTGTGTGTTTGTTTAAAGGTTTTTCCCCTATTGTTCATTTAACAACTTTCAAATAAAAGGGAATAAAAAATAATTGTTGGTTTTTGAGTGAAATCCTCGGAAATCTTTTAAAGCGAGCTACCTTTTCAAGTTGGGGAAAACCTGCAGTTTGAATCGCAAACAAAAAAGTGGGAACCACTTGACAGAGTAAGCTCATCTCCTCTGCCTCTGAATTCTAACATTTCCTGAGTTCATGATTAATTTTCCTGACAGCAGTCGGATGCTAAATAACACTGTGTGCACGTTAAACAACAGTCAGATGCTGTAGGGAACACCAATAAAGAATTAACAGGGACAAAAATAAGGGAAAAAACAGGGGAATTGTGCTAAATTCTATGGAAACTATAATTGGGATGTTAAATTGAATCTTTATGAAAATCCAGTAATGAGATCTCCTGTTGAAAAAGTCCTGTTTTCCTAATTTTGGTGGTCAGTCCCTCTAATTCTGTGATTATGAGAGACATTTGGGCCACACCCGGTGTCACTTTCAGCCGGCCTTTACCCCGCTGTGAGCCTCTGACTGCAAGAGAGAAAACATCTTGACACCCGCGCCCACGGTGAACCTCAAAGTGGACCGGTGGCATCATTCCGTGCATAATTCAGGAGCAGTGTTGGGGAGTAACGGATTACGTTACGTAATTTAATTACAAAAAAAAGAGCAACTGTAATTCTTTACAGTTACAATGAGAAAATATGTAATTGAGTTACAGTTACTTCCGAAAATATTAAGAATTACAAATTTAGTTACATTTTTTTAAAAATATAAAGAAAAACCTTTGCGGAAATATGCAACTCACTGATAGACGAAGCGTTTTGATTTACTAATATTTGACTGTTTGGTGTTGATGCATGACAAACGTTTATCGATGTCTATGACCTAGCCTAGCCTACCTAGCCTAGCCTAGCCTAGCCTAGCCTACCCAACTGTAGGGTGACCAGACGTCCTCTTTTTCCCGGACATGTCCTACATTTCAGACTAGGGTTTTCAAAAGTATCGATACTTAAAAAAGTATAGATACTAAAATGTTGTATCCGGATACGACTGACTTGTCTCCGATTTATTTATGTATTTATTTACGTTGTTTATGATCATTAATAAGACGTTAGCCTTGAACTGCTAGCTGCGGCTAATGGCTAATAATAACACGCTAAAATTAATCATGGGCCAATACTCATTAAAACCTTAAAGTAATCAAAAAGTAATCAAAAGTAATTAGTCACATTACTTTTTAAAAGTAATCGAAAAAGTTACACTACAATTACATTTTAAACAAGGTCACTTGTAACTGTAACGGATTACATTTTTAAAGTAGCTTACCCAACACTGTTCAGGAGTATTAATTAACTCTGAGTAGACATACTTCACCAATCGAGGGGGAGGGGCCTAACAGCAGCCGGCCGGGGGATTGAAAGATAGCTGGGGGAGTGTGGTTGGGAAGAGGAATGCCGGTGGTCTGTCAGATGGAGTGTAATGGAGAGGGAGGCTGAAGTCACTACTAGAATTAGCCACCCACCACTTCAACAGGTGGCCCTAAAAGTCGCCCCCGGCATATGGACAGGTCCAGGGAGCAGTTGCTGCTGATCTGAGGACGCAAAGGCTGTCCTCAACCAGCCAGAATCAAAACAACGAATGAAGAAGAATCAGAGGTTTAAATAAATTATCTAAGAAATTATTTTTCCCTATTAGACCTGAACAAATAAATAGATATGGTTCTATTTGTAAATTTGTAGTTCAACAATACAAAATAATATCTTTTTAATCTGATAGACATAATGCCAAAAGGTTCATCCTTGCAAATGCTTTTCGTTTCATGTTCTTTATATATTTTTTTTAGACCTTGGGTCTAAAAAACCCTTATTAAGAGGTCCTTAGTAAGGAAAGTGGATGCCTGTTGACCGATGAAAATAAGCACAAAAGACTGAATCAAAATAATGTAATGGGATTGAGCATCAAACTTTTGTGATTTAGAAACCTCTTCCTTAATGCTTTCTGTCTTCATCCTGTGCTGTAATTTTGTGTTTTATCCATCCATATACTGTTTTTATGCACCGTAATGCCTTTGTTCACACAACCTCCATTTATTGTGTGGATTATTGACTCATTCTTGCTGTTGTTTTCTCTGTTTTTACCTCAGATGTTTATTTTTAACACGGACACATGCTGTTTTTAAAGTCCAAATACAGACTGGATGACCAAGCCCATAAACCCTGAGTAAAATGCAGGGGGAACGTCTGGTCACATGTTCTGGGACCTGGGTGAAAACCATCCTCTTCCTCCTGAATTTAAGGTCAGACAGTCAGTCTGAGGCTTTTCCTCAGGATCCAGGAGTAAAGTTTCTCATGGAGGCCACATCATGTAATGCCCTGGTGATTGGAACATTCTCCTTTCTTTAAAATGGGGGCCAACACCAGTGTTTACTCCTGTCCCAAACATCCATGTGTCATCGAGGAAGCATATCAGCAAAAGACAGCACCTCCATGCCCAGATTGTTCAGTGTCTCAGGACCAAATTCAGCCAAAATGATTAAATGAAAATTAAAAATAATGTCTTCCCCCCCAAGTCCTCAGACTCTGCACACTCAATGGAACTGGATCTTTTCAGATTTAGTGTTCCAGCAACCTGTCCATTTGTGGAATTTGGTTAATGCTAATGGTGCAATCAGAGTGACCCTAGGCATGCCCAGTCCGAAAATTGTGGCATGTTCATTCATTCAGTCTCTCATCACCTAGATACATCGCCTCTTCTTGTCATATTCATATTTCTATACACTATTTTTAGTTTTGTGAATCCGTTTTGAAATCTTTTACATATCTTTTTGTATTTATAATTAATTCTTGTGGCGATATCCCTTCTTATGTACAATGTCTCTTATTTGTGGATCCATCTTTTTGCTATATTCGGTATTCAAGGAGAGGCCGAGGAGGGGGTACTCCATGAATGTGAGATACTCAAATTCACTCTTATGGTCAGTTTAGAGAGAACTTCCCCACACATACACAGGGAGAACAAACAAACTGGTGAACCACACCAATCTGCAGCCTCATCATCCCTGACTTGCACAAGTCAGAGTTCTGACTTTTGTCCAGAGCATAGAAAAAAAAAACATTTTTTGGGAGATTTCTGGGGTAAATTTCTGCAAAGAAAACCAGAACCCTCAGAAAAAAAACTCAGAATTTGGAGTTTTTCCAAAACAGATAGAAACAGAAACAGAAAAAACCACTATATATCAGGAAGATTTTTTTCTGAATTCTGACTGTTCGAGAACATGAATTTGCGGGAGTAAGTCCTCTGACATGGAACTTTATTTTTGGTGACTGACTGGTACTACTCAGATGACTGAGGCTGAGTGTGGACAGTAATAAGTCTATTTTGTTTCTAATTGACCCGGTGATGGACAGAAAGCCTATCCAGGGTGCAGCTGCCTTTCACCGCCGGGCATCTGGAAAACAACTGATTTCCCTCGGCAACACTGAGTGTGATGAAGTGGGTATAGAATATTTCTGGATAGATGAATTGAGGAAATGAGACATAAGACAGAATGAGAATGATATAAAACTATACTGAGCAAGTCATTAAAGTCAACATAAAACTGACGTGGTTAAAGTCTATCATAAAAGCGATAAAAATAACAAAATAACACAAAGACAGAGTCAGAAAAACATGACAAAAACACACTATTACACCACTCAAACTTAAAATCACTTTTTTTATAGTCCTCATTAGCAGCTTGAATCTATATTTAATCACCTCTTCTGATTTTAGTGGTTCCCTTCATTTTCCACAAATCCGAGTGTAAATGTTCAGTAATGTGATTAAAATGTCAAACAGAGCATTCCAAGCATCCTAGTAAAAATGGCTAAAGCTTCTTATTTCCATACAGGCTCTAAACAGTGAACACAGACAGGAGTGTGACCTGTTAGGTATCGATGAATACCGAAAAGGTTCAGTGTGTCTAAGCTAAAAGGCTTTTGCTCAGATACTGCTGTGATTGAGTTAAGGATGCTTAAATTATAATGAGGAGAGAGACATCAGTAATTTTGAAGTGACTCACACAGGGTTGCACCATCCTCTGTGCGAATCGTCAAAATAAAAGAGTGTAACAAATTTCAACGTGAACTTCCATCCAGTTGACAGATTGACTGAAAGATACCTATTTTCCCCTCCCTACCGTGCGTATAGTACCAGTTATATGTGGACTGCACGATGAACAAAGTCATCAGATATTCCCGGGTGTAACAAAGTATTTTTTCCCTTTCCATGAATTTATTCATTCTTACAATCCCCTGTGAGATTCAGGAACATATTTTATTGATTGCTCAATAGCTATGTGTGGACAGTTCTTCAAGCGTTTTTGCACCTTCTCCGGGATCACTGCACTTTTTCAGTGACAGTTCCTTTCCCTTTCTCCACTTTATGTAAAAGGAGAAGTCAGAAGAGATGAGCTAAAACACTCAATTTGCCGGATTGTAATGCTGAGTAGTCCTGAAGCAAAAATAAAAATTGAAGGTAGACGTTGTTTTCAACTAGGCCTTCTCTCAATATAAAAAAAAGTAACCCGGGTTTTTTCACCATTCTGCAGAGCAGGAAATGAAACTGTCTCTGAGGAACACTAAACTGCACTCCAGTGCATGCACCACATTACAGATTCAAAGCATTATTCAATAGAGAGAAAGGCTATTAACTCTACAGCTTTCTGGGATGTGTTCCAGGTCATATCAGAATTCTGGGATGGTTAAATCCCCATAAGAGTTCCTGAGATGGGGCTGACGCTCTCCGCCCGTCTAGCAGACCAGGATACAGGCGTAATGACTTTAGGCACGGCGGTCCTGTTTGGACGCTTGTTTGTCAAACAGCACATTCGCGGGATGTTTGACTGATAAAACTGGCAGGAATTCCTGCGGAGCTGAGCTTGATTAACTGCTGTGGAGGCTTCACGTTGATGCCCATTGTTTGGTTCTGCTGGCTGGCACACGATTTGTCAGGATTGCTAGAAAAAAAATATGCAAAGAGAGTGAAAGTGGTTTCAGGGGCCTCTCTGAAACAGCAAATAACAAAAATCATACCTAAGTATATTTTGAAAAGACCAGATATTTAAATCATGGAATTAAAGCATCATATGTGTTTTAAGGTACTCCAATTAAACAACAAATACAAATGAAAAAGTAGTAGAGACACACTGATTATGATTAAGACCAAAATTCTGGACACAAAACAGTTTGATTAAGTTTCTCCTTCACACATGACCTACATCTGCTGACATCTGCCTTTTAAAGGTTTTTTCCTAGTCCATATTTTCAAGGAGAAAAATGAGAGACAACGCCAGGACACAATTCCATTGGGACATTGAGTAATCTTTCAGTAAGTCTGTTGGTGGCTGTCTTCCTCTGACTATGATTCCTTTAAAGTTATTGTTGTCAGTGGAGAATATATAGAGAAACCTGCCGTTATTCCACATGCATTTACCTCTTTTTTTTTGTTAAAGTACAGGCTTGGCAGATATAATTTTTCTCTTTGAGAAGAAATACGTTTAGAGTCCAAGTCGTGATTACGAGCATCAAAACAAGAATTCATATTAAATCTGCTACCCACGAGCAGCACAGATGGCCACCAGATAAATACGACTATCAAAGAGCTGACACGGGGGCATTATGGGACCTCCACTCTCACCGGAGTGAAGTCAGACAACGCTTTACAGCTCACACTTTCCCTCCCGGCTGAAGGCAAGTCCTGCAGAAAGGTGTTAATTGTGTGGATGTGTTTAATCCCAGGCTCCATCTGGCACATAGTTGGCACAGAGATTAGCCCGCAGCCACCAGGTGACGGCCTGTAAAACCGACATCCCAATGAAAGACCGGGCCCTGAGGTCCACGGAAAAGGCGGAAAAGGGCCACCCCCCCCCCCCACCTTTAGCTGTTTACGTACAGGGCATGACAAACAGAAAGTGAAGGGTTCCCTCACCTTATGTCGGCTCACTTTTTGAAGTCTCATTTTATTTTGAATTTTTAAAATGAATGTATTTACCTAAATTTGTGTTGCTGGTTTTTATCTATATTGTAGGATGGATTTTGTGGTATATATATATATATATTTTTTTTTTTTTTTTTTTTTTTACCTTGTCTTGTTCAGCATTATGGCAGCAGAACTCAAATCTGAGTACTGTGCTATGCTGAATAAAATAGCTTTGTTAGTGAGAAGCCCCCCTTGATTACCCAAAACTGCTTTATTTATTCATTTTTGTTACCAAACTTCCATGAGTCCAATATAGCCGAACCTGACAGAAGGACAGGGGGGAGGGAAGAGTAATGGAAAGGAGAGAGATCCTTTAGAAACAGAGAGAGGGGGGAGAAAAACAAATAAAAAAGAAAAAGAAATAAAGACATTTTGTGGTATATAGGTATCTGTTTGTATTTAAGATTTTTGCTGTAAAAAAAAAGGCATTTTCTAGCCTAAAAAATAAACATATATAGATATAAAACCTGGATCCCAACCCCCATGATAAATGAGGGCCCACTGTAAACTGCCTGTGGATTCCATGTTCATTCCATCTTTGAATTACATTATTACATTATTTAATAATAGCCATGTTGGTTATAAACATGGTTATTATAGATACATAGCTTATGGCCTGAGCAGGAATCACCTAAAGTAGTGACCACAGCTTTACTCTTAAGGGATCTAAACCACAGACCCACACACGTGAACGCATGTGTGAGTAAAAATCACACAATCCCATTAATCTCACAAAGACTTTATTACATGCTCTGTGTCCCGTCCATCCATTTTCTGACCCGCTTATATCCAACGGGGTCTCGGGGGGGCTGGAGTCTATCCCAGTTAACAATGGTGGAGAGGCGGGTCCACCCCGGACAGGTCAGCAGTCCATCACAGGAACACACAGAGACACACAACCACACGCCCACGTTCAATCCTGGGGGAAATTAAGAGTGTCCGGTTAAGATAACATGCAGGTTTTTGGACAGTGGGAGGAAGGAAAAGGACTCAGAGAGAACCCACAGACACAGGAGAACATGCAGACCCCACACAGACAGGTCCTGGTTCCTCTGGGGACTCCAACCCAGAACCCTCTGGTCCTGGTTCCCCCGGGGACTCCAACCCAGAACCCTCTGGTCCTGGTTCTCCCGGGTACTCCAACCCAGAACCCTCTGGTCCTGGTTCCCCCGGGGACTCCAACCTAGAACCCTTTGGTCCTGGTTTCCCCAGGGACTCCAACCCAGAACCCTCTGGTCCTGGTTCCCCCGGGTACTCCAACCCAGAACCCTCTGGTCCTGGTTCCCCCTGGACTCAAACCCAGAACCCTCTGGTCCTGGTTCCTCTGGGGACTCAAACCCAGAACCCTCTGGTCCTGGTTCCCCCGGGGACTCCAACCCAGAACCCTCAGGCAGAAAGGTCCTGGTTCCGCCGGGACTCCAGCCCAGAACCCTCTGGTCCTAATTCCCCTGGGACTCCTACCCAGAACCCTCTGGTTCCCCCGGGACTCCAACCCAGAACCCTCTGGTCCTGGTTCCCCCGGGGACTCCAACCTAGAACCCTCTGGTCCTGGTTCCCCCGGGGACTCCAACCTAGAACCCTCTGGTCCTGGTTTCCCTGGGGACTCCTACCCAGAACCCTCTGGTCCTGGTTCCCCCGGGGATTTGAACCCAGAACCCTCTGGCTGTGAGGCCATTGTAATAACCACCACATCAACATCACATTATCGATAAAAACCTGGCCACCAGCACCCTCACCAGCCATTACGACTGCTATACCCACATCCTGTTTCCACTAAATGACAGAACTTTGATATTTGACAGTTCAACAAAACAACAAAAAAACTAAAAATCAATACAGCATGACTTTGAAATCCAGTAAACAACAGATCCTCAAGGCCATTTTTTTGTTGCCTCGCCTGAGCCAAAATGAATAAATAAATAAGAAAAAACATCTGATCCTGATTCTGTCTCAGAGAAATGGAAGATCATACGAACAAAATATCATTACACATTGCAGGAATGATTCAGCATTGTGTCCAACCACCTCTGTCAGCAACAGCCTCAAAAGTATTCCAAATTCTGGTTTGTATTATCGGTCACAAGATTTGTCATGATGGAAGTTCAAGTCACTTATTTCATTTCTGGTTCCAGCCAATTGAGTTTAGTTCACCCTCAGTGCTCGGATGGCTACAAGTAGTCTGAAATTAAAAGAACAATTCCAAAAAGAAAGGTTAGTAACGTGTGTGAAGTGTAAAAACACACAATGGGATGAAGTGAAAATCCCATTAATCCATATTATAGTCGCGACACATACATCTAATCGTGGAATAATTTGTAATGATTATGTTGTATGTTGCAGACTGTGTAAAGGCAGTCTGTGTTCATTTTCACGTCCAAATAATTCATATTTTTTATAGATTCTGATAGGACAGGTTACGAACTCCCAGCTGTCTTGAAGATGCCTGCGTAAAAACAACGGTTCAAAGTCTTTCTTACTAATGGGGTTCTGTTGTCAGTTTCAGATCCTCCAGAGGAAGAGTGAGCAGGGAAAATACTGTAACACCCACGGGGAACTTATTGTGTGCTTCTGGTTGTTTTGTTCCCATCTGTGACTAGCTAGGATAGAGGCACAAAGTCAAACCTTTGCCGGTCTTAGTTGGATTTTTGACCACTGACAGAATAGCTTAACTAACTCATCGGTGACAATTACTCGTTGGTTCCCTTTCCTGAAAGCATTCCTTCTCTGAAAGATATAACTTGGGGTTAAAATCTCAGATTACCACTGGACCACCTCCCACATGCCACTGGTTGGCTGAATAGCTTCCAAACCAAACTCACCATGACACTCACTTTCTGCCCATCCCTCACTGTGTCAGAAGGGCGGGGGGGGTCGTGTGACATCAGCCCAATTGTCACATCCGTCAGAGGGGATGTTCATCAGTCAATCCGTCAATGGCGCGCTCATCAATAAGGCTGATGGCAGCAGGCCTCCGCAGGCTGGACCGGTCCTCCCGGAGCTTTCCCCCGGACACGGAGATGCTCAGAAGATAGTCTGACAGCACAGTGAGTGGTAAATACTGTCAATAGCTCACATTTTCACTATTCCATTTAAGGTTTTTTTAAAAAGCCCTCTGGCAGGAGCCCTGGTTCACACACACAGGATGCAACTTTTTTTGCTTACCTGGGATTTGAAGCAACGTTTTTTTTTATTTATATTTATTGTTGCATGCAAACATGGTCTTAAATAAACATTGTCACATTTTTCTTCAAAGATACTGAGATTGTTCATTTGTACATTCGGATCTATATAGATTGTATTTTTCAGTTTTATCATTTCTCTCCTTTATTTTTATTTCTACATTTTATTTCTTGCTTCTCATAGAAGTGTTGTGCTGTGCACCAAAAACTTACTTGGCAATAAACCTTATTGTGATTCCGATTCTGATTCTGATTCTTATTAGGCATATGTGTTTATTCACTTTAGAAAGCATTGCCACTTATTGACTAATGCTGTATATTCACTCAAGTTTACTCACTGCAAATGTCAGCGTGGGCTGTGTCTAAATGTAGAAATATTCAAGTTGCAGAGAATGTCATGCTTTTTGGATGCCTTTTCAAACTAGGTTCAATAGTGATCCAGAACTCTCATCATATGAAAGGAAGAATAAACAGGTTATTAAATACAGTAACAAAAAACTGAGGGAAGCAATCTTGTCCTTCTGCAGTGAAGCCCAGGACACATGGACTTGTGTGAAATTAGAAAATCTAAAAATAGATCATTATGTTTTCCACTGAATGAACGAGCTTGTCCAGCTCAGAAAAAGTATTCCCTCATTATATGTGAGGTGTGAAGATCCGATACACATTGTATACTGTTGTAAGACTGCTAATGTGCATTTCATTTGTAGAGTTAGAGTCATTTGTGTCTTGTTGTTGTGGCCTTTCGGATTTTCCTGTCCGGGGTCAGCCTGGACTGGCGTGGCAGGTTTGGCGGGAATCTTTGAGCCAGATGCTCACCCTGACCCATCCCTCACACTTATCTGTGCCTGGGACTGGCACAGACTGGACATTGAACGCCACATCCCATTTGTGGCTCCATGTCTAGCCCAAATATACACCTCAACATGTAGCCTGGGATTGAACCACGAGCCCGTTTGGAGGGAACTGCACCTAGCCCTGATACTCAGATACTGTAAGTAAGTCAGAAACCCAACATGTCCGTTCAGTGCCTACTTTCAAGTCATTTGGGAGGCTTATTCCTGTTTATAAGACAATACCTCTCTTTTACATTACAAAAACAAAACTGGAAATCCAGCGGCTAAAGTTGAAACCTATGCTTGGAGGAAGGGTTTCCCTGTCTATCAGATCTAAATCTATCCCCGTTGTCCCCCCCCTCTACAGAGAGGTGCCAGGACTGTGCCTCTTATTCAAATCGAGTCACGAATCTCAGTGGGAGTCCCTCTGAGGACAAAGGCAAGGGGCCCTGGACCATGAAAAGAGATTTCCATTTCACAGATTTGAATTCTGAGCAGCCGCCACTACGGTTTTCAGCTAAACGGATGAAGTGTTTGTTTACTTACTTGTTTCAATACTGATTAAAATAATAATAAGCTCTGAGACGACGAGGAGGCATTACAGTGGCTTTGCCTTTCA
>CAJRST010018890.1:1666344-1678727 GCA_907169785.1 Menidia menidia | reverse complement strand
TTCCGCGACTGAGTCCTCCCGTCAACACCCACCTCCCTGACAGAACGGAATTAATATTCCCAAAAATTCCCACAAATGTACAATGCCTGCTTTAAGTGCCGTAACAACACTTTCCATTCTTTACAGGCAAAAAAAAGACTTGTTTTTTTTCATTGGCGAGTCCCGGTACAGCTGGCAGTGAATTGCCAAGTGGATTACTGAGTAAGGCAAGATTAATTATGCTCGCCGTATTCTGCAGCGTTCCCACTGTCCACGCCTGTTAGGCTCTGAATTGCTGCTGTGTTTGCATAGTGAACACTAACAGAAACAAAATGATGCTTAAAATGGGCTTGGCAATGGCAGCGAAGCATTTATGGTTTTTTTGGCCCTTTCATCTCATCATCACAGTTTTCCTAGTGAGGACCTGTTTTTCTTATTGAGTCAGCCCTCAAATAACATTAGTTGTTTTCATGTTAATTTTATTTGCAATTAGCGGGACTTTCCACTTACAAGCTCCATTGCAGATGTGCAGGAAAAAAAGGTTACACAAATCAGTGTTTTAGAAAAAAAGTTAAGGCTTCCTGAATGCTTCCAAAAATTGGATTATCCCATTTAAAACGCTACTTCTTAATCTGAGAAGTCAACAGGAACACATATCTTTGAAACAAGATGGAATCTGGATCACGAAACAAAAATTCTGTTCAAACCAAATTATGTTTGTACTGAAGGGGAAGCATTGATTCCAGTCTAAGCATTCATTTCTACGTTATAATTTTTTAAGAATGTGTGTATTTTGATCGTATTTATTGAATAGAAATTTTACAAATACAGAGCAAATGTTTTTTGTCTGGGTGTGAGTATAAAACCTTTGGAGTGGCTGAACTATATGAAGAGGAGAGATGACTAAAACCCAGCAGGAGAGCATCACATGGACAGCAGGACACAGGTCCCCCCCCCCCCCCCCCCCCCAAAAACCGCCCCAACCCCCCAACCTTCCCCCCCCCCCCCCCCCCCCCCAAAAAAAAAAAAAAGTCACCTCATCATGGCCTGTCAGCGTGACAGAGAAGCTTCTGTCTGAAGAAAAGTCCCTTACAGCACAGGTACACGTCCCACAAAAGAACCGAGTTAATATTAAAAAATACATTTAGAAAGCGTGGTCTGTAATTTATTGGAATACTAAAAAGTACTCATTTTCATTTAATCGGTTATTTGTTTTTTTAAAGCAAAGAACAGATCTAAATGAACAGTAAGAGTTTTTAAGCAATGGGCCAAATATATTTTTCCAGGAATATTTATTCTCCTGTTGAGTTTAGAAGAAGATGTTCTGTTATCTGTCACAGACACTTGATAATAAGTATACTCTAGACATTGCTGATAGAAAATGATCAGAGAGAAATCCGGTTAGAAAAATACAGTTGCAGTGAGACCCTCAATTAGATAAAGTGGGCATAGAAAATGGAAGGAAGGATATGGATAAAGTGATGGAAAGAAAATGTCGGAAGCCAAGAATAGTAAATCATTTTATGAATCATAATGTTTTACACAGAATATAAAACTGAGTTATGGTATAGAAAAAAAGGAGAAATCAAAGCGAATTGATGTTAATGTGAGCCATTTAAATCAATAATGAAATGATGAATTCATTAAATGCAGTGATGAGAAGGACTTATGTCGACTCATGAAGCAGGTTAGCCGTTCTCTGGTAATCTGGTTAAAGGCTGTTGTCCATAAAAAGTCAAAACTGCCCTCTGGGGACTGGACACAGGTATACTGCTGATGACCTGTGTCACATGGCACCAGAACATCCTAAAAATTCAGTCATTCAAGAACTTTCCATCCATTTTTTTAATTTACTCACTCCAGTTTATGGTCACTGGGGCCCGGTCCAGAATATTACTGGACAGGAGATGCTAACCCCTGAACAGGTCAGCAGTCCATCACCAACACAGAGACAAACAGAACAGACAATTAACCTGATATACAGTACTTTTTTTTTTTTTTTTTTAAAACAGGAAAAAAATGGAATACCTGTTTAAGTCCCAGATGGGATTTAAACCAGGAACCTTTATGCTGGGAGGAGACTAAGCACCCCCCCCCTGAACAGTTTCAAACCAACAACCTCCAGGCAGCTTCACTCATTAGTGACCGCTTCACTTAACAGTTTGCATGAATAAAGCCTCTCAGTAGCAGCACAGCATTAATGATGTGACACAGAGACAACTGGCCTTTTAAACTCACCTGTACAGTAACTACACAACAGCCAAAAAGAAAGAAAGAAATTAGTTGATGAATTTAGTAAAGCAACAAGCAGTTAAATCAGATTAAGACCCACACTAATGCAAAAAAACACAGTGTGCAGTTTTATTGTGAACGCATTTACAATGATTATTGGCACAGTTTCAAATCCACACACATTAAACACAACATACAAGTGCATATGTTGTGTAAAGATGTTATCCTTTTTATTAATTTTTTCTCCGTCCCCAGTGAATGACCAGTGTTGGAGTCAGGGATTGTGTCGATACTACATGTAGTCATTTTTCCAAAACCCACTTGTTTGACAACCTTTTTTCAAATCTGAATCAGAGACTCTCTGGGTGACTTTTTAGCTGATCACTGGTGTGGGACATTGTGATACGTTAGCAAGTTGTGTTGATGTGAGATCTGAATGATAAAGCCATTGTCATGTCACCTCATTCCTCCCATACATTTCCTATAAAAGGTTGTTTACTCAAGATGAGATGAGAGGGATCATTTTAATGAGGAAAAATAGAAAGCTGGTAATAACATCATCTTTAATGCCATTTCCCTGTTGAATTAATCACATTAAACAACGCGATTAAATGTTCCTAGATCCTGGAAGCACACTTTACTTGGAGACTGACTTGAATTCATTTGCAGATCTCTTTGTTTCAGTTATATTTTCATAGGCAGCGCACAAATTCCAGTAAGAGTTAGATCACAATGTGTTCCAGATTTCCTGCTCGCACTTGGTCGGAGGAAGAGTTTGAGGCAGCTTCTTTGCAAACTCGCAGCTTTTCCTCCAGCAGTATGGGAGGTTTGCCACAGAGGCCGAGCTATTTGTATGCACTCACGGATCCTTTCAAGTTCCGTGCACACTCCCACGCACATACATATGCAGGCTAACTTTCTTAAAGTCATTTTTTTTGGGAAAAAGAAAAATCTGATATGGTGATAGTTTGTCTCAAAATCGGAGCGGTTTTCGGAGTTGTATTTTTCTTTTATCCTCGGCCAAGTTTGGACTTTCACAGCAAAGCTTTTTTGTTCTGTGTGAAGTTGTGCTGCAGCTATTCAAGAAACAGAAAAAAATCTCAATAAACAAGTTGCCAATCATTAATGAATCTTATCTGTCTTTATCTTACTGCACAAAGGAAGAAACCGGTAAATACACCTGGTCCAGATAAAAAAGGACGTTCCTAATCAACCTGTGGATGAGATATTAAAAAAGAGAAAAGACTCGATGAAGCATTTGACAAACAAACTGGGATGAAATATTATAATTTTACAGGTCTTTGTGCTCAGTCACACAGATATTAGAGTAAATTATTACTCACTTATTTAACTAGAAAGGGCTTTTACTGGTTCCAGCTTTCCTGAGAGGTGGTGTTTTTATTCAGAGAACACACAAACAGTGTAAAGCAACCAGTGTATTTGATTTCTAAACTAAAATAAAAAACCTTAAAGACTGGAGCCAGTGGGGAAAAAAAACATCCTCAAGTTTTATTAAGCTAAATCAGGTTTTGCAAACACTACGAGTTAGTTAGGTAAGTTCTTTTATATGTTTCTATGAATGAGGGAAATAAAAAACTGCATTCCAGGAAATTATGACATTTAAAACCTGAGAGGTGATGGAAACCTCCTGGCACATTTTTTTCCCCTGTAGTTCCAAGAAAAATCTGATTTTCATGGTTCAGCAGAGAAAATTCGAGGCGCCAGATTTTTGTTGTTCGAGCTTTCCAAGCAGGCCGAGCTGCCCAAAACACAAACCGTATGATACATGTAGGCTGTTGTTCTGCCTCTCAGTAGAGATACGCAACAAGGCGTTTGGAGCTAGAATTGCTAGCTTCCCCAAACTTCCCAAATCGATGTTATGCTTTACAAAGAGCAACAGAACAGAATCTGCTTATTTGCAAATGCCCCAGGTTTTCCATGCGAAATTCCCCAAACCACCTCCAAATAACTCACAACCCACAGCCAGCACAAAACAGCACAACAACACACGTATTCCACACATTAAAACAACAAACGTCAAACTATATCGTGTCTTTTCCTCCTCTGAAATAGTTCTGTAAATTCCATGCAAGTTCCAGTTATTTGTAGTGTTTTAATACGCTAAATGTTCTGAGGAAATTCACATGCAGATTCTCCTTCAGCAACATTATTAGGTTGCCTTTCATATTAACTTGTTGCTTTCTGATCACCGCCATCTTTTTTATCTTGAGTCTTTGTATCTTTAGCTGATCCCAGACCAGCGTGAAGTCTCAATCTAAGTGATTCTGGTCCTGGACCATAGATGTGGGTATCGGTGGGTGGATCCAAACTCTGGAGGAACATATGGGGTCAATTAGGCAGAATTTGCTGTTGGACGAGGTACAAGTGATCCACAAGAAGGACCTGCGAAATAGGTGGTCTCAGGCCATTTGGCAAGCCAATTGTGGGCAGCCTGCGAATAAGCGACATGAAAGTATCAGGTGTTAAGCAGCAAATGATCCAGGAAAGGTGAAGCCGGGACACCATATTGGCCGGGCTGGGTTTGGGAGAGCTGTGCAGCCATGCGTGACGCTCTGCTCTTTACACGGAGCCGGCCGCCGCTGCCAATGGTTGATAATTGGGAATATTAGAATAACGGTTGCTGGCCTTAAACCCACAATCAAAAATATTGACTTCAACATACATGCCGTAGACATGAAGTGAGATCATCTGCATGTCATTCATTATTCACACCGATTGGAAACATTTTCTTACTTTTTCTAATTTGCTCTCTAGAAAGAAACTCACTGGGAATAATATTTTCTTCTCTACAATACACTACTGTGGAGGTAATTGTGTGAACGTCAGTCTGATATTTATGTTGGTAATTTATTAGACGTTTTTATTTTTGGAGTATTTGTAGAAACTGCCCCGTTCAGTTTTTCTTTCACTCAGGTTACTTTTTGCTCTTGAAAATGTCCGATAACTCCAGGGATGCATAAAAATGCAAAACATATACAGTAGCTTCATACAGGACACATTTTTCATCCTGTGGTCGGATGTATTTTAAGTCAAAGCTGAGCTGCAGCCACATAATATCATACACATGCACGTGGAGCCGGAGTTGGCCGGCTGCTGTTGCATTTGAGGTTAACCCAGTTTTGAGTGAAACCTGATAATATATTCCATGAGACTTAGTGTGTTCTGGGATCCCATTGGACCCTGATGATTTAAACTGAGTGAAACACACAAGTGCTCTGTTCTCTCTGTAAATACTACAGATGGAACTCTTACAGCTCTTATGCTCTGTGCTTATACTAAGATGCCTTTTAGGTTTATGAATCATCCAAACTCTGCTTTCAGTGTTTAATGCGATTCAAAACCACAGTTTACGGTTCCCAGCAGATGTATCCACACCAAATAGGAAATAAACTGCAGTTTAAGCTTTTGGAGTATTCACGTCGGTCTTTGAGCAAAAGTGGTTATCTGGCAGTTTAAGAGATTGAGGAGTAGATGGAAAATGGAATTGGATTTAAAAAGGGGAATACAGTCGGGCTCCTGGCAGGCCGGGCTGTGGTTCTTGGTCCTGGTCCTGGGCTGGACTGAGCCGGCCTCTGGGGTCTGGATGGGGTCTGGCAGCTTTCTGAAGCTGCACCTGTTCCACATTCCACCTCAGAAAAGCAACAAGAACCATTAGGAGCAGCTCTGACTGGATTCCCTACTTACCTTAAAGGTAATCAGGGTGGTTCCATTTGTTCAAACTTTCTGCTTTCGCCAAGAGAATTCATAAAAGTTTGTTCCTCTTCTGGATTCCCTCACCAAACCTCAATTGTCTTTGTAGAAATCTAAGCCTTTACTCACAGTTCCTAAACTCATTTAGCTGATGGAACTCCTAGCCAAACTCACCCTCTGATGACTCAGCACTTTCATCCAGCAGCCCTCCCCTGTAATCCAGTCACCGCTAGAACAAAGTGAACCCTGTTGTCTTTTGGAAATTCATCCACCTCTAACATCCTGGACAACTGATCACTCTCTCCCTCCCAGGAAAGGTCAGTGGGTCGACTGGGTCATATGTCGGAGAGTCCTTTGGACACGTAAAAGTTTGAGTGGTCAGTTACACTAGAAAAACTCGATACAAGTACAGCCCATTTACCAGTTAAACTTCAATCCATCTCTGTGGATTCTAAATAAAATGTTTTTGCTCATTCAACTGTACGGGTTCAATTGTGGATTGGCTCTTTCAGCTGGGACATACAAGCAAACTATTGTAGTTAAAGAAGATCAAAACAACAAGAATAAAACAGGAGAATTTGAAACAAAAGTGGGACTAATAAGAAGTGTCCTGGCCAAGAATGTCAGAAGTAGCATGGAAACAATTTAGAAGTTTTTTCTTTGTTCGGCATTTGTCCTTCAGAATAAAGTTTACGTATCCATAGGAGACAAAATATATAATTTTGTATTTCCAAGCCATTTTGGTCTTCGGGTTTTTTTATTTTTCTGGGCAGAGATCAGTGAAATAGTGTTTGTTTGTGAACTGAACTGGACAGAACTAAAGATTCAATCTATTGTTCTTCTCAGATGGGATACTTTTACTGAACAAGTGCAACCACATTGAATTAGACTATAGTGGACGGAATTAAGTTAGAAAAAGTGGATTTGGATTGAAGAAGATCAAGGTGCCTTGACAAAATCAAATCTGACAGAAGAATGGTGTCTCGCTTCAATCATAGAAGAGAAAAACTGTGCTGCAGCCAAATCAAAATGCAGAGCAGAAAATCCAGAGGTGGCAGTTAAAAAGTCACAATCTCCGGCCTGCTGATGACTGACCTCACAGTGTTTGACCACTGATGACAGCTGATTGGCTGAGAGAGTGACAGCCCCAGAACAGACGGGACCGGTCTGAAACCAGAAACGTCCCTCTGTCGCCCCATGCTGAAGTCATTATACACTTCATTGCCTTTTCTTCACTACTTAGTATTTTAAACATACTGTTCTTGACTATCTTCTCTATAAAGTAATAGAAAATGTGCATAAACAAAATTCATAGACTGGTCAACTTTGACCTGATACTTAATCTAGTGAATGATTATCACTAAGACTCCCCTGTGCTTTCTTTTGTTTTTACTTCCAGATAAAGTGGTTTGGAACTTAACGCGACACTTTTTATCTTTTAGGACCTTTTGGATAGGTAAAATTGTGGTGATAATGGGTTAAAAGAACTCAAACCTGAAGTACTTTCAGAGCTGTTGTTTTCTGTTTTTCACTGTGAAGTTGTGTTACTACATTTTACATTTGTTTTGCCCTAGAGGTATATGTTTTCATTCTTATCTATTTGTCATCTTGTGACTCCTCAGATTTTTTCCCGGGGCTCCACGCGGGTTCTGTTTCCTGTGTAGAAGCCATTGGTTTACTACACATAATGAGAATCAGGTGTTGTCTTGCCTGTAGCTTGTTTTTACTCTAGGACTGCCATGCTTTTGAAACCTTATTGCCTTATTCCAAAAGCTCCCATTGCCTAGTTGGGTAAGACATCAGAACATGTAAAAAATAAAGCTCAGGGCTGACAAAAATTCACTTGATGCAAAGGTCAGTAGAAGTTGAGGGCTATTAAGCCAGGAGTTTGACAGTAATGTCAGTGATACCTGTTGCATGCTGACATCCCGGATTAGCTACAACTGTGTCTCATTAGTTGAGTTTACAACGAGGCCTGACTCTGTTTTGAACGGACGGTAAGAACTCTAATAATCACACAGGATCCGTGTGAATCGTGCCTCGCCATCACAGAAGGTTCTGAAGCATTCGGCTCTTTGTGGGTTCTGGCATTTCACTAGCAGCCCTCTGACAGAGAAGCTGTAAATATAGGAAAAAAAAAGTAAAGAATTACCATTTTTTCCATGTGGCTAAATTGCCTTTTTCTTTATTTTGAGGGTGACATTTTCATCCTCATGCATCATTTATATGCCTCCAAGACAACTGGAAAACAGGGGATGGGGGAAAAGGATACAGCAGATGAAATTATGAAATACTATCCCTGTTTGGATTAAAGCTTGTGTGTGTGTGTGTGTGTGTGTGTGTGTGTGTCTATGTGAGTAAGACCAGGTACCACTCCTGTCTGCATTTATCTGTCTCTGTTTGTGTGACTGCATGTGTGTCTATGCGTGCGCAAACTTTCCGTTGAAGCGGGAATGTCACCAATACATGAATGAAAACAGTGGGGCATTCCAGGCAATGTTGCAGGTCCTGAGGATAATTCTGCCTTTCAACTGCTTTCCATTTATTTCATAGCTGCAGCACTGTCGTCCCACCCTGGTCCAGATGAAAAGCATCGTTGTGTAAAGAAATTGAAATGAAAATCCTCCTGGACCCAGCGTGATGGGGGATGGGGGTTGTATTATCCATGACTCAATGGCACTTCCCCGGGATAAGATCTAATTCTGGAGGAAAATTTCTTTATATGGCCACCTGCTGTCACCAGCTTTGTCCCTGGATCACAAGTTGTTCTGGGTGACCGCTCTCTGGACACGGTGATAGGAATGCACTCAGCTCCCCGCTGACATTTAGATCTCTTTATTTTTCTCTTTCATTCAGTCCGGAGCCGGGTGGGACGGATGGGTCGGGGGGGCAGAGTTGGAGGCTGTGTGGGTCCTGGGTGAGGAGACTTAGCTCATTGCAAAACGCTCCGGGTTCATTTTTGGGAACAGAAAACACAGGAATGTTTTAAGCTTTCCACAAATCTGTGTGCAGAAAACACAAATATGATGCTTAGTAAGAACATAGTGTCAGTTTTAATCATATTTGTTTTTCTGCCTACATGGTAAGGCCTTCTTAGATTTTTGCCAAATCTGGAGGCGCATTAAAACCTTTGTTTGTCTGACTTTGCGTAAAAAAGCACCAAATTTGAATAAATCAGTTCTGACAGCCAAATGAACAAATTTCGTGACATAATAAATTTGTAATTCAGTCTATAGATCATCTGAGTCTCTCTTTCCTTTTCAGATCAAGGCAACTTATTCTGATGACTTCATGCTCTGCCACCTTAAATTTTTGGAACAGATTCATCACTTAGCACCAACCTGAAGAGCCCCAGCTCTTTTCACCATTTCCTTGAAAGGACAAGTGTTTGCCATTCCTTTTCATTCCGGGAAATTACTCCTCAGTTAAAAAAAATCTAGTACCAGGTACCAGACATATTTCGTGCCTTCTCATTATATGGTATACTCGGCTGTATTATGATGGTATTGATCTACCGGGTAAGAATTAAGGAGGAGATGCTCTCTGAGGAACTGGTGAAGATAGATTGAAGATAGACATGGACCCACCTGTTTTTGTAGTTCTTGGTAGGTTATTTCATCATGGTTAAACCACACATAAAGCGTGGAGTAGGCACTAGGATTGACCGAGATGGGACATAAGCCTTGGTCAGGGTTCAAGTAGATGGGAACTGTACCCTTAAGCACTTTGTAGGCTAACATCAGGGACTTGGTGGGTAGGGCTAGCCAGTGAAGCTCAATGAACAGAGGGGTGACGTGGGATTATTTAAGACGATTGAAAGTCTGACGCCGCCATGTTCGGGATGATTTGTAAAGGTTTTACTGCTCCGGCTGGAGGACCAATCAGGGGAGCTTTACAGTAATACAGGCTGGAGATGACCACAGACCTGGATCTAGGTGGTATTTTGGGTTCAGAAAGGCCAGATCTTTCTTATGTTTAGTAATGTGAAGCAACATGATTGAGCAAAGGAGGCAAAATGATCCTTAAAGGTCAGCTTTAGCTGGCTAATGAATGGTTGAACATGATGATAACAAAGGGCCACCAAGCTCAACTCCAGCCAACAAATTTAAGGTTTAATGTTTAAGTCTATATTCATAGTTGATGAACATGGTCACGTTTTCGTTCAAATGAATTAGTCTCATGAATCAAAGTTTTTAAATTATGTTGGAAATGGAAGTGTGTCCTGACTGTTAAAAGTTATCTACATGTCTCAGAGCTACACTGGCCCCTTTTAGGCAACAGCAAAGGGGTATAGTTCTGCAAGACAATGCATATTTCTTAACGGCATGGGTTGATATTGCTAAACCTGAACCTGGCAGTTATTGAATTCAGTTTTTAGTCAAATTTTTTCACAGTGTTCTAATCCTAACCAGGTATTTCCTATATCTGTCTTTCTGCCATAGCTTCCATGACTGACCATCATATATATATGTGATCTAATTCTTATTTTGAATTTTTGTCTTATTCCCTTTGATAACTGTGCCGATTACCTGTTTCCTACCTTTTTGTCTTTTTGTGTTTTTGGATTTCTAAACCTCTCCTTACCCTTGGGGACCTGTCCATACACACGACATGATTGATATTTAGTTTTTGTATTGAAAGAAGTGTCAGCTGTGCATAAAAAATTAAATAATAATTACGAAAATACAAGATTAATGCTTGCTATTGGTTCTGACCACCAGCTGACCAACACTGTGAGAACCTGGAAATGTTATAAGACTGTTAAATGAGCATTAGTATTACTACTAATTTTACTATTACTTCCAGTATGACGTATAGTATTTATCGTACATTATTAACTGATGATGAATAGATACGTAACATTTTAGTTAGCATCTTTCAGACAAATTCTTTTAAAGCTGATAACAAGAGGATTGAGAAGTATCTGAAGGGCCCTGGATAATAAAGAGTTTACTGGCCTGCCTGAAAAAGCAACTGTATTAAGGTCTTAGTTGTTAAACTCTTTCAAAGAAACCGATTTTCAGGATTCAGAAAATATTTAAAAAATCCACAAAGCAATTGTGAAGTGATGCTTTGAAATAAAAGATACAAAGCTTTTCAATCAACTGGTGGTTGTGCAGCAGACCACTTATCACTCACCCTTTTGTGTGTGTGTCAGACATGTGTGTGCGTGTGTCTGTATGTGTGTGTGTGTGTGTGCAGGTTTAGAAAGTCTCAGTGAGGCTCTTGTATATCTGCAGCTGAACAATAGATCCCTGCAAAGAAGCCAGCTTAGAACCAAGGGACAAATCTTAGCAAGAACACGCCATTGTAATCCTCCAGCCCAGGTCTGCAGCTTTGAGCCACGTAATTAATGGCCAGATGGGTGTTTCTTCTCTTTTGTTTCTTAACCTTGTTCTGTTCAGCATTATGGCAGCGGAGTTGTAATCTGAGTACCACGTTTTGCCGAACGCAGATTAGCTTTGCCAATGGTCGTTTTATGGCGAAAAAAGCCCCCCTTGACTGTGCAACACTGTTTTTTTTTATTAATTTTTGCTAAAATACTGCTAAATATGTGTATTAAATAATGTTAAACCTGACAGGGGGCAGGGAAAAGGGCTAGCAAATAAATAGAAACTACCCAGAAGAGGGAAAGTTCCTTATAGAAAGACACAGAATCATATAACCAGCTGCCAAAACGTCTTTTTAACTGAAAGGTATTTTTCGTTTACAGCTCAGAGTAATTTGATGCTTTTTGGTGACATACAAGATGTCTCTGAAAGTTGGAAAAAGGACACATCCCAGGATGGGCAAAGAAAAGCTGCTAAGCACTTCCAATGTCGCTAACAAATTGTGAAGGCTTTTTACATGCTTGTCACTCTGTAAGGGAAAAAGATAAAGAAATAAAAGAGATATTAGATTAAGAAGAAAGAGAGTTTTAACAAAAAATAAGAGACGGAATCTCAAGGAGCTTTAGATGGGAGAAAAGATGTTTTCCTTTGTGAAATTTCCCAAGGCAACATGAAAATACCAAACAAAAATTGTGTAGCAGCCTTAATGTTTTGTGACCTTTCCAACCCCAAAATGAATGATTGAATAAATAAACTGAAAAAAAAAGAAAAAAGATCAACTGATGTTGAGAAGCAAGGCAAGCCAAAATTATTAGTATGGCACAATTCATGTACAAGACTATTTAAAGTGCTTTGCATAAAAAGAAAAAAAAAGAAAATTTCAATAAAAAGAAAGAGTTTAAGAGCAGAAATTGGGAATAAAACATGAAAATAATTGATTAAATAGATTAAAGGTGAAGAGTGCAGAGAAAATCCCTTCAGCTGTCATTTCACAGCTAAACAGAATCGTTTTCAGCCTGAATTTAAACTTTCAGAGTTGAGTCCTGTCTCAGCTCTTCAGGAAGACTGATCCAGATTTTAGGATTCTATCTATCTATCTATCTATCTATCTATCTATCTATCTATCTATCT
>CAJRST010018890.1:1589851-1609757 GCA_907169785.1 Menidia menidia | reverse complement strand
TCTGTGAAATGCATCATTGTTAATCTAAGTTCAGTTAGCATTATTTCTGCAGGGCCAGGTCCAAAGACAGCAGAGGACAGTTGTCTGGCCTTTGGTCCAGTAGAACTTGATTGTCTTATTGACAGCACTACAATTACAATGCACACTGTTGTCCCTCTGAAAGAGAAGTTAATCAATCAGTGGAGGACGGCTTCTCGACATAATTCACTGATGCAAGCCTAAAGCAGACCAGCAGTGAGTTTAAGAAAACTGCTTTTCATTCATTTAGATGGATTCCAATTAGTATGAAGGGACTGTGAGAAAGCATGTTGCCAAGCTGGAACTGCTCACCACTCACTAACGATAAAAGAGAACAAGAACAATCCCAGGTTTCTTTTGCTTCTTTCGGCCCTGGGCTGACAGTGTTAACTCTGCTGGGCCATGTTTTCCTTTAAAGCTAAGTAATGCTGATGGCTTCTTCACCAATACGTATATTGGAGAAGAAGAGAAGATGCATGGGAAGATTCCCAGAATTGTCACTAATGCATAATCAATTGTATCACCTTGAAAATGATCTTTAGAACCTGGTTTGCAGTCAAAATTCTTCTTTCCAGAAGCTCCAACATAGCAAAAACAATCATTTCCACTAAACCATCCACCTGTACTACAGACCCCATCCCGACCGGACTATTTCATACGAGGGGGTCCAACAATCTTCATCTCCATGTGGATTTGGTTCTTCTATCTTTACTGATAACCTATATTCGAAACTATTTTCAGAACAATGTTCTTAAACTGTTTTAAGAAACCAACTCTTAATCAAGGGCTAATTATAGACCTTTCTTTTTTGGCAAACATCTTAGAGGGAAATATTGCACCTTCTGACTGAACTGACTAGTATTAACCATATTTTGACTGTATATCAATGTACTGAATTTAAATTGCCTGGATTTTGACAAACCTACTGTCCTCATTCTGAAAATGCTAAAAACTGTTGTTTCGGTCATTATTGGTCTATGCAAAATAAAAGAAAAATGAGACCACTCCAAATGTTAGCACCAAAATGTCGATGAACTCGTATTGTAGACACATTCCTACCTGCTGGTAGAACAAAGGAGGGGAATTCTACGATACCTGAGACCCTCTCTAAACCGCCATGCTGCAGGCCTGCAGCAAGTGTTCCATCAACAGCTCCTGACCTTCAGGCTGTCAGCTTCCTCTGGTGGACCTGCAGCAGCCCAAACAAACACAGAAAGTGCTGTGCGAGAGGCAGCAGGAGGCTTCCTCACACACACACACACACACACACACACACACACACACACACACACTCACACACACACACAGCTCTTCTTGCTTCAGGACTCGCTGAACACCGAACAGCAGCACAGACCCACAAAACCCAACCAAACAGATCATGGCTCTTGGTTTTAAATGACTAAACGGCCTCAAATTTCTGTGTGAAAGCGTTGTTTTTTTTTTAAGCCGTTACTTTCCAACACAATAGGAAAATGTACGCTCTTTTAACAGTGTGAGTAAAAGTGTTTTATACCAGTTGGCAGCTGGAAATCCATAAAGTATGTTTGTGCATTGCCACCCTTGGTACTGAGGATCAATGGTTTGATGCATGGTTTGAGACGGAAGGGAATTAATTGGACATTACCCAGATTAACAGTGTCCTTGTCAAGTGTTGAGGGACCAGTCCTTAGATTTGTAAGGACAAGTGGGCTTCTGAAAAAGACAATAATGGAATTGAATAGAGAATCTTATATATTTGGGATGCTTGCTATCTGAGAAGGTCCAGTGGAAAGAAAAAAAGGAGAAAAAATAATATATATATACTTAAATATCTGGAAAAAACATCATGAGTGGATGAGCATTGTAAAGTGAAATCAATGGCAATAAAATATTTGTTCTAGGTTTCATTGCAGTTGAACAATGGAGACTGGGATGTACCATCCAGGACAAGGCCAGGGGGGAGCCTGTAGAAAGAGACCACAGTGGAACAGGCTGTAAGATTGTTCCATGATGAAAAAAACAAACCAGTCTTTGACACAACTCAATCCATCCATCCATCCATCCATTATCAATACCGCTTATTCCCTGTTGGGGTCGCGGGGGGAACTGGAGCCTATCCCAGTGGTCAACGGGCGAGAGGCAGGGTTCACCCTGGACAGTCCGCCAGTCCATCACAGGGCCACACACAGAGACACACAAGGACCAACAACCACTCACACTCACATTCACTCCTAAGGGCAATTTCCCCAATCTCCAATCAACCTAACATGCAGGTTTTTGGACTGTGGGAGGAAGCCGGAGAACCCGGAGAGAACCCACGCAGACACAGGGAGAACATGCAAACTCCACCCAGAAAGGTCCTGGTTCCCCAGGGATTCGAACCCAGAACCCTCTTGCTGGGAGGCGACAGTGCTAACCACCACACCACCGTGCCGCCCCACAACTCAATCCTTAGAATTAAACCCCAATAAACATCTTTACAATAGATGTGCTTCATTTATTGTTTTAGAACAGTTTACAGAGAGGTTGAGTGATTTATTGTGATGTTTTTACCAGGCCAGAGGTCCTGTACGGTCAGCGGGGTGGAACTGTGCGGTGTTTGGGGGGGTTATCGGAGATAAGGCTGGTTTTCCTCCCCACTGAGGGACTGCCTTCAGTCTGAAATCTTCTGCTTATGTAAGAGGTTCGGATTTTGGTGGTAGTGGTGAGGAAGTTAAATCAGGACGAAATGTCACAGACAAGATGGATGGAATGAGGGAGCCATGTTTAAAACAACGTTTAAAATCTCTGCTGATGCAAATCAGCAGTCGGTTTTGTGAGAGGGCGTTTTTTGGTGTTCAGACAGAGTCAGCATGTTGTGAAGAGGTCCAACTGGTGTCTGTGTCCTCAGTTCCAGCTTACTGTGCATGTTGAGCAGTCGGAATAAGTGCACTGAGTTTTTCTCCCGGGACCCTCGGGACAGTTCCTCGGTGTTTTGGATATTGTGTTTTAATGATCATTGATTTGAATCAGCATATGCATTCTCTTTCACTGCCTGGGACTCAGTCCGATGGGCATCCTGGGCCATATCAACCACGTCTTTCTGTCATTCTTCCTCTGTTTCGACTGATGCCATTGGTACCATCAGAGAAATTAGCTGTTACAGATTGAAAAACTATGGATGACAAAATATATCAAAAGAAAAGAGAAGTTACAAGCTTGAGTTTGAATGTGAGAAAGGGATTTTGAAAGCTAAGGTGGGTCAGATACAAAGTAAAGGGCTAGTTGCTGATTACTGTTAAACTTTATATTAAAAATATAAAGTGTAAAAATCAATTGAACAAAAGTTGTGTAAGAACTGTCTCGTGTTTATGACCTTTGGCCTTAAGTTGGCAGAGTTCAGGTGTAAATTTCACCATGGCAACAACCCCCTCATTTATCTATTGAGTATGAAGAAAACTGGAAAGCCCTTAGATACAGTGTCATTTGGGGAATGTCGGGACTCTAAACTTACAAGTTCTTGAAGGATTAGTGAAAATAGAGACAACATTTAAAAGAAAGCAGACACATATTTTTTTATTTGTGTCCATAAATGTTCATGACAGTCCTCAGACTACAGTCAGAAGTCTGTAGGGGGGCCCCATCATTCCTCTTCTAGGTCCAAGCCCCCTTGGTAAATAAATAACAAACACTTGGCACTCCTCAGTCCAGCGGCGTTGCTCCTTGATCCTCCCCCCGCCCCGAAATCAACTTCCTGCTCTGCATCCACTCATAAAAGTGCATTTGCATTCTGCTGCTGGTCCAGAATGGAGGTCCGGTGCCTCTGACCCACCGGTGGGTGGAGCCTCCCTGACTCCACCCTCTCCATCCTCTGGTCTCCTCCTCAGTTCTGCTCATAAAGCAGGCAGTTTGCAGCTTTGTCTTATTTTGGTCAATTACTTTAAAAGTGTGCTAAGGTGCACCCCAGTCTACTGTAAAAAATATTTAAAAAATAATACCAAAAAAATACAAAAAAGATACAATATAAAACTTTATTAACTCATTGACTGGCAGCCATTTTCAGAACAGAGAGTCGCTCACTGCCAGAGATTTTTGAGCATTTTGACTGATTTTTCAAGAGCCACAGAATAGTTTGTGCTATGACTATGTAAACACCGAACACACCAAAAGAAAGAGTAGACTCTCTTTTTTCATCAGGAAAAGAAATGTGTTTCTACCTTATTCCGTTCTTCTTCGACGTGCGTCTCACTGGCGACATGTTCTCTCATAGCGAACCATTGCGTTTGTTTTTATTTGCTTACAATCTATGCTCATCTCCCATCAAAAGTGGCACAGCTACCTAGAGGGTCAATTTGTTACTACATACTCTGTCTGGAAGCCGATATTTACGGAAAAACTTTAGCCGATCGTTCCCCAAGCCACTCGCATTGAAAAACATAAAAGATATAGACGTCTTTGGCAGCGAATGAGTTAACACTAGACAGTCGTAGATATTAGGAGTAGATTTTTAGTTAATGTTGGGGACATTTTGGAAACTAAAGTCCAGTGCAGCTGAGATAGTGTCCTAAAAGACAATTTAGCTGTGGATGGTGTAACATTGTCATAAAATATTTGAGAAGGTGAGACAGGGAGATCAATTGTGGTCGGAAAAAATAAGAAACCGCTGCACCATTAAGCTGTCTGGGCCAGGTATAAACAAAATGTGAGGGAGAAAAAGCTAAAAATCCATTGATCGGAAGTTAGAATTGAGCCTAGGCAGATGGTAAATAGTTACCAGCAGGGTTGGAGACTCAATTGTCTGAGGAATTCATGGTGAAGTCTGCTCTCACAAGACAGCTCTGCAGTGGTCAGTGGCATAGGGCAAATGTTAACAAGCTTCTAAATTCAGTTTGGAAAAGTAACTTATCGTGTGTGTGTATGTGCACATCAGAGAATGTAAATAAGTCGGTTTACATATATATTTTACTATTATATGTATGTATGTATATGTAAAATATATTTAACATATATTTCATATGAGTTTATCTTTTTAAACCCAATATGACTCATAATGACATCTTTTAAAGTAACATCCCTACGAGTAAAAGAAGAGAAACTGTGTCATAGGAGTGTCCACACTGGACAAGATGTCATTCTACAAGAGATGCTTTTTATTTGTATAGAAAATGTCATACACAAGGCCAACTTTACAAAGGCAATAAGATTAATTAGATTAAACAAATAAAAAACCCCACCCCCATGACCCCAATGGGAATAAGAGATTTATAAAATGGATGAATGCCATAACAACAAATAGATGTGTAACTGGAAAGAAAATGTGTTAAAAGAGCAGGAAAAGTAAAAACAGTGCAGAGAAAAATGTCATTAAAGGCATGGAAAAACAAGTTATTCTTTAACTTTAAACATGTTCACATTAAGATCAACATCTACAGGCCGCTATTGAAGCATCCTGGGCATCCATAACACCTCAGCAATGCCACAGGCTGATTTTTTTACTTGGTCTGAGGAAATATTCTAATATTTTGAGATAGGATATTTGGGTTTCTTAAGCTGTACGCCATAATCAGAATCAGAGAATCAGAATCAGAATCAGAAATACTTTAATAATCCCAGAGGGAAATTATTTTTGTTACAGGCTCCATAAGCAAATCAGCGATATTAAAACAATAAAAGGCTTACGATATTTCAGTTGATTTGAAATGAATCCAGAATGTATGACATTTCATGTTTTTTAATTGCATTACAGAAAATAAAGAACTTTATCACAATATTCTAATTTTCTGAGACAGTCCTGTAAGGTCTGAGAGCTGAACTTGGTTCACATTCTACCAGAGGATCAGTCATTTGTAGCTGCCCGGTAGCTAGTGTGAGTGACGGGCCTTTTAAAACCTTTTCAACCGCAGACTTCGTGTGACTTGAAATGGAGTCCGTAACACGTGGACCCCGTCCTGACACCAGAGCCTCGTTCCTCAGAGATAAGAGGAGAACATGTCTGTCCAGGCAAAGCCCCCAGTATCATGTACTGTGAGTCAGAGGCAGACTTTGTGGATTTAAATAGCTGTCCGACCTGTGGCAGCAACTGTTAGCTTAAAATTAGTGCTCTACTTTAGTTTCACTAAAACCGACCACTTAAAAAAAGGAGGGAGGGAAACGTAAAGAGTCCAGAGTAAGGGACCTCGTTCAGAGGAATTGTACTGTATACTTTGTGCAGTGGACTATGATGAGAGCACGCTCCACTGGCCCTAACCCTAACCCTAACCCTAACCCACGTACAGAGACAAGCTCCTGCTCACTCTTTCTGTATGCTAGTTTTTCTGTCTGTAGACCTTTAAAAAGACATTCTCCACTAAAAGGTAATTGATGCCCAGACACAGGAGGCTGTGATGTGAACTGTGTCACCAGTCTGTCACTGAGACAATCCCCGGCATCATGTCCAGTAGTAAAAACCACAGGCCTGATCTATTTGGATTGGAAGAATGTACTTGGTCAGTCTGTGCAGCCCAATAATTCTGCCATCCAGAAGGGGAAAGGGACATCGGCATGTTCGACATGCAGAATGCTCCTCATGGGACTTTTTACAATAATCTCATGTGTCAGAGTACCCGGCTGGAGCTGTTACTTTTTTTTTGTTTCTTTCTTTCTTTTTTACAAGTGAATCCAATATCTCCTCATGTACAAGATGAGAATAAGAATAATTTCAGAACATTTCAATGTATGGGCCATATTGTGAATATAATAAATAAGTAAATAAGTAAATAAATAAATAAATAAATAAATAAATAAATAAATAAATAAATAAATAAATAAATAAATAAATAAATACATACATACAGCAACTGAATCTGAGTCTATGCCTTGATGTTACGAGTCTTGCCAACTAGGTCACTGTAAGCTTGCATCCACAACATCAACTAAACTATTTTTTTTCCAGTTAAATATAGCTGTAATGTAATCTCTGCCAGGAGGGATGAGACGGGGCCCTACAAAGTGCTCCAACGTTGCTGCGCTGATCAGCATTTAAAAGCAGAGTTTGTGTTGTAAATGCCGCAGCATGAGCCATACAAAAACACAAATAATGATCAACCGGTGGTCGTTCGTAAATTAAGCTTTGAGGAGAATTCTGGTCTTGGAATCATAACCTGAGCTGAATCTGATGACAATCTGCTGGGAGAAACAAAGTTGACAGGAATCTGATGGGATGTCTGCATTAGTTGGTAATGCGGAATATGAAAAGATGAATAATTGCTTGTGGCATATGTCAGTGTGAGATATGTGTTATTCAAATATGTGTGTGAACTGTAACAACAGACAAGTGGGGACAGGGAGCGGGAAAAGTGTTTTATGTCTGCGCACACACACCACACATGAACACACAAAAACACTCCCACTTTCATCAGGGAGTCACCGGGGCAGGTAAGGAAAGAAAAGAAAGAATGTTATTGAGATATGGATCAGGGTCCAAAAAACAAGAGGCAATGACAACAATCAGGAAACAAGAGAAAGAATGGCTTTGGTTTACGGGGCGAATACGATGAAACCACAGATATGCAAAGCTGTGGTAAAACCAAATAAAGACACAATATGACCATGATGACCCCTGTGAGTAAAAGCATTTCATCGTTTTAATGAATGAAGATACGGCTGCTTATAGGGGCCTCTACCTTCAAAAGTTTGCGGCTTACTTCCTGTTACAGCAGAGCGGGGTTTTGGAGTGATGTGGTCACTTTAAAGGAACAGAAGAGATGTTCCGTTTGCATCTTCGTGCAGTTTTGGTGCTAAATGTGAGTGGATATGACCTCCATATGTACCTTCTGAACACCCTCCACCACAGCAGGAGTCAGAGGCGTGTCTGTGCAAAACTCAGAGATAAACTCACATCACCAGGCACAGGTGGAAAGATCATCACCACAAACCAAAAGGGAAACAGACTTATTAAACAATAACTCTCTATTCCCCGCGTTGCGTTCTGCATAAAAGTTTTGGGTCCTACAGCAGAGACTAATGGGATTGTGGTGAATATCATGCAGGGATGTGGCAGCGACACTGATGACTAGCCTAAGGGTGTGGAGAAACAATTATTAAGCAAAACCACTGTGGGGAAAAAAGCAAGTGACACCACACCCCCTCCCCAACTTCCTTTCCCATAAACCTTTGTGGACAGCGCTCACTTCTGATGGCGTGGATGTCCTCCCTCAAGCTACATGTTGCGCATCATTATGGCCGACACCTACTGTAAAGCTGATGAGCTGTATTAGGATTTCAAACTCCCTATCTGTTATGCCACTGAACACCATTTCAATTTAACAGCAAATATAACTTTACAGCTTTTCCAAGCCATAAAGTGTGCTTTTCACACGGCCGTACTCTGGCTATTAGTAGCCACGTCTGTTACTTTTCATAATCCTCCGAGGCCTTTCTATTTGTAAGAGTGGCACTTTCCATTCCACATGTTAAAACCTGACGTGGAGGATGATGTGAAGTGCAATTGTTTTGAGATTCAATTATCTGATAATATTGTATGAAGTATTGCTTTTCCAATTGTTGTAAGTTCGATGCTGACCCTGATCAGGCTCTCTCTGAGCATCATTCTCCTCCCCGCTGTCTGCATTCCCATACTTATCCTCTTAGTCACAAATCACACTGTCACTTTTTTATTGCTTCTATCTTTTGATTCGGGGCTATCTGAGCCCCTCTGGTCAATCTTTCAAATCACATGAAGGTGTGTGTGTGCTTGATAGGGCTTAGTCTCGCACAGACAAAGGTTATTCATACAACATGGAGGGATAAGAGGAGTTATATTCAGCTGAACACACAAACAAATGGACACTCTGAGACCTGCAACACATTTGTTTTTCTCTCTGCTTCCATTCAAAAAGCTTTGCTGAGAGCTCTGGTTCTTTTTGCTGGAGGTAAACCGATTTTGATTGATATTATAATCTGTTATTTACAGTGGGGGAAATAAGTATTTGAGCCCTTGCTGATTTTGCAGGTTTGCCCACTTACAAAGAATGCTTATTTTTCCTCATCAGATGGTTATCAATTTTTAGAAATTCATATGATGTGATTTTCTGGAATTTTCTTTGGGATTCTGTCTCTCACTGTTAGAATGTACATATGATTAAAGTTATAGATCGTTGCATTCTTTGTAAGTGGGCAAACCTGCAAAATCAGCAAGGGCTCAAATACTTATTTCCCCCACTGTGTGTATTGAAATTGTGGAATGACACAATTTAAGGGTCATTTCACTTTGGCTAGCCATAGAATTTTTGGCATGATAGATTCTCTTTTGAGCCACAGCTGAATATAACTTGTTGTCATGTGAATTATGGTCCATACCTGTACAATTCAGGTTCATACCAGCATGGAGGCATGGACCATGTTATCTAACCGCATATACAACAGAGTTCAATTTGACCTTATTTCAATAGAATTTACCAGCCTCTGACATCTAAAGGAAAGCTGACCTCTCATGGCCTTTGCTAATCCGATCACCTGTCAGGAAGCCTGCCGTCTGCTCATAAGCACTACACACATCTCCTCTTTAAAGTTAGCTTTGTTTGGGTAATCAGATCAAATTAAATGACCAGTCGCAAATTTGTCACAGACCATTTATCCTTCAGCTTTTCTAAAAACCTTCGGGAAAAAAAAAACAACTCTACCGCCACGGACTGCAATAACAAGTTTTAATGAAGTCCAGAATGACCTGAAGTCATGCGATGTTTTGTTGAAGGTTTGGAATCATGGAGCTGCCTGTTTCCTGTTGGGTTGTTGTCTCAGGCATCCCTTAGCAGCCTTTAATTATCCAATCACCGGTTCTCCTTGGAAACGCCTACCAGCATAGTAGAGGGATTTCTGCATTAAAAAAAAAAGGGAATGGACTTCACACTATTTCACACTAGATATGTTTGGTGACAGCAAACTGTAATGGATTGAAGGGTGTAAATCCATGTGGATTCACTGTAAGGAAGTAATAAAACATGTTGGCCTGTTCTTTTACATGCTGACCCAGCTACAGACCCGGGAAGATTAACAGACTTTTTGAGCTTACACCCATTTCACATAATCAAAAAATGTGCTTTCAGTCTTTACCCTGGACCAGAATAATGTGGCGGCAGAAGGTCTTATGCTATATCTTGTAATTAATCTTCAGGTTTCATCTTTCATTTATCTGCTTTGGTTTCCTTTGAGGCATGAATGGAAAGAAGTATTTGTTAATCTTTCCTTTGATTTTTACTCTCCTCTTCATTTAGAAATGACTTGCTACTTACCTGTGTCTGGGTTTAATCTGTCTTTACTACTTTTTATGTTCAGGGCATTTCTTTGATCTGTTCTTTAAAGTCAAAATGTAGTTGTTGTTTCCAATTTGCATCTAAACAGTGTGCATCATTGTATCTTTAATCCTGTAATTATTAAAGACCTAGAAGAGGAAGAAGTTTTGGGGGATAGTCGTGACTACAGACACTCTGAGAGAAGTTAAAAGCAAAATTCCCCCACAGGACTCAGAAAGCAAACATAATTGGGATGATAGATGGGTGATATTTTTCCCCATCCTGCAGGTTGCGTTAGATCACAGTCGTCGATAATCATGACTTTCTGGGATAATTAGACAGCTTTATTGTTTTAATGGAGCCGCAGATGTCAGCTGCACAATGGCGCAGAGGATGAGGCGTTGGGATGACTCCTTTTTGCCCGCGTGTCGTCACTTTTAGAGCCTCTGTGTGAGATGTCACAGTCAGTGTGTTTCTCTAAATGAAAGTGAGCTGTGTGAGTCCCATTCCTGTCCCTCCCACTCAGCTCGCTCAGTGAAAATTAACATGCGCAAGCCGGTGTTGTGTTCCAATCTGTGCCACGCTGAGCCGGGGCTGATAAAAAAAACAGGGTTTGTGCGTTCTCTGAACTGTTCTGCATCTTTTGGCTGATAATTTTCCCAATCAGATGAAAAAAAAGGGAACAGGCCAGGACCAGATGATCCCTATAAATCTTACATAATCCCTTTTTGTCTCCCCGAAGAGGGAGAAGAACTGAATGTGGAGTCAAAAGTGCACTTTGGGTTCTTCTAATGACTGAGTCGAGCTAAAAAACTTTGCAGCTAGCCACCGGCTTCTCATTAACACACACACACACACACACACACACACACACACACACGGGCCGGTGTTAAAGGATGACCACCTGCTCCCACATCCCATACGGCAGTTAAGATGAGTGGCGATGAGATGGGAGTTAAAGAGAGCAGAGTGGTGATTGATGTCTTAATGATAGCAGGTTTCCTCCCAAAGCCCGGTGCCTAATTCTGCAAAGCGGCCGGCCGACCGAAGCCCGCAAAAGAACCGGGAACATTTTCTCCAACGCGCCAGAAGACGGAGAAGCCTAATTTCCTCTCATATGAGAAAAGTGCGTGAGGAATGTTTTACGAGTTTCAGCGCCTAAATCAGTTTTATGTAGGACCTATCAGCAGAGATTCTGTGCACGCTCACTAGCATTTCCTGGGGCTTTTTTTTCTTCTACAGAGGATTTACCTTGAGCTCAACATTCAGTGATAATCGTCTAAATTACACACAATCATTCTAATTAGCATATAGATATAATTAGCATGGTAAAGTTAACCTACTGTATTTTTGGGTATTTGCAAAGATATTGGTATTGATGCATGCCATTGGGGATAGTAATGTTATTGTGTTATCATTTCCAAAAGGTCTTTGTCTGTTGGACGTGGTTAAAAACGGGACCAAAAATAATGTGGTCTCCAGTGACAATATTGCTGTCAGAAATCAGTCGGATGCTGGATGGCAGAGTTGGAAACCAAACGAGAATTTCCCACTCATCTCAGAGCTCCAGCAGCACGGTGGAACGCTAAGCGCATTGTGTGGGCAGCTGATTAAAGAGCGCCTGTTAAAGAGGAAGGGAAAGGCGGAGAACGTCTTGTTTTGGAGGGTCCTGAGTGCCAGGCAGGCCGCCGGACAGCTGCCGGACAGCTGCAGGACGGGCTGACCGGGACAGGCGCGGCTCCAAACGCTGCTTAAACAGGACACCGAACGCAACAGAAATCAAATACTTTTTCTACCCAGCACCTTACAGATTCAAGGGGGCCATCTTCTTCTATTTCGTGCTCTGAAACCCAACTCGTACCCCGACACAGCAGCCTGGGAAACTCAGCCCGGGGGGGGGGGTTGAGTTTTGCCACCGCAAAGGGAAGAATAGCAATCCCTTCACACTCCACAAACAGAGATTTACAGAATATCTGAGTATCAGCTGAACATCCCTTCATTAGGGCCGGTTTCCAGCTGCTAAAACATCAGCCCAACATCATCAGCCTTCCCCATGTATCTTAAAAAAAACTCACCACTGTTGAGAAAAACTTCATTCAACATTTGTCTACTCATCAGCTAATTGTCATAAATGTCATAAGGATTTTGAATGATGTTTTTAGATGAGGTGGATCAGATTAGATGTGACTTTATTGGTCCCTTTGGGAGGATCCCCTCAGGGAAATTAAGATTCCAGCAGCACCGTTACAGTATAAACATAGAATGGAGGAATACAAAAAGTTAAATAAGAATGATGATAGTAACAGAGTTGACTGGAGTCTGAAGGAGGGACAGAGAAGAGTGTTCTTCTGGAGAAAGCTAAAATCTGGAGAGCTAAAAAGGCTCAACAGCCTGATCCAGAAGGCTGGTTCTGGAAAACAGAGTGTCTTCAGTCAGAGGCTTCTTCAGATTGGTGGTAAAACGAATCCCAGCAGAAGATCTTTCCTGCCAACAGCTATCCCCATCTGCAATAACTCCAAATGAGTTACACCATCATTTCATTTCCCTCAGGGATAAATATGTTTGAATTGAATTCATATGAATCTATGGAGCGTCCAGCAGTGGATGTCCAGCACGTTGCCCAGGTCATTGCACAGGTCAGGCCTTCCATCTTCCTGTTACCCCTCCTCCCTTCAGAAAAGGAGCTGTAGAGTCTGATGGCATGAGGGATAAAGGTTTTTGAGTCCATAGCTCCAGCACTGAGGTTTGGAGCCGTCTGTTACTGACCGGGCTCCTCTGTTTGTGGCTGACCATGTCTATCTTCTCTGCCACCATCCTCAAAGAGTCCAGCTTCAGGCCGACCACAAAGATAGCCCCCCGACCAATCTGTCCAGCCTGGATGTGGCTTCTTGGAAATGCGGGAAATCTGTTTTTTTCAACAAGTGACCACCTGGTCAGAAACAGTCAGGAAGGGTCAGTACTGAGGGGGCGTGGTCTAGTCAGTTCTTACCTGACTGTACAGAGAAAAAAATACAAGTTCAAAGTTTATGGCACACCTGTGGCACGCACAGGTTTTCATAAAGTATCAGGAAAGGACTTAGTGTTCAGGTTTTGCTGTGGTCACTGTGAGTTTTCCTCCAGACGTCCTGACCAAAGCCAGACTGGACAATCTGGACGGAAGCTGTGTTAATCACCCCCATGCAAACAAACAGCCCAGAGACAGTGGAGGAGCTGGTGTGTGTGTGTGTGTGTGTGTGAGGGACGCCTGTGAAAGCGACCCCATGGTTTGGACATCTGGATAGCGTCATTTGTCAAACTGATTTAAACTGTTCTGACATCACCACCAAAACAGCATTGACACAGAAAACGAGGCAGTCATCAGAACATGTCATCGTGAAATAGGAAACTGTGGCACTTCAGGCACAGAAAAGGGGGGGGAATTTTGGTGGAAAGCCATTGTATTTTTGGGTGGTGAAGAGCTGTGATACTGGGATCATTTGAAATTAAACTGTGAACGCTGAGTAGCATTTGAGAAAAGCTTATTAATTAGTCATATAATTAATTTCCAGTTGCATGGAAATATCAAACCAGCATTAAAAGGATCATCTTTGTGTGTGGCAGTCTTTAATGTGGTTACGTCAATTACAACAGTTGCGTTTTATGAAAGTGAGAACGTCGTTTCTTTTGAAGCTCCATTAATCTTGTCTTCATTTTCCATTCAGAGTGTTGCTCCTTTCTGTAATTAAAACAACAAAGCCCAATTTCCAAGACTACATCAAAAAAGTAGTTAGCAATAACTAATGCTTCACTCTGAAGCTGCAATATCTCACATCCTGTGACCCATTAAAGAGAAGAAACCCAAAACTTCTGTGGTGCCATCCTCCCTAAAATCTAGAGCACCGCAGAAGACAGAACTGTGCTTGGTAAATACAATTGCACCTAATTGGATCCCAAAGAAATGTGGATTTTTCTTGTACTTCCTTGTTTCCTGATGAACTAATTTTCCTAATTGCAACCCAAGGCACAAGCAGCTTTAAACACAAGGGAATTTTTTTTTTGTGTTGGAATGATTACTGTTTCTCCGGTGCTTTACATTTTTAAAAAATTCATCACAGTTTCAGACAGACTCGGGGAGGAATGGGATTGTATCAACAAAAACGGTGTCAGGTGCAAATGGCTTTGAGCTGGCCCACAACAATACATAGCGGAATTTTCAACACTTGAGATTTCCTCGGGGACGACCATTCCATATTACCAATCTATAAAAAGAAGCAAATTGCTCGCTCGTAAAAACCAAACCACCGTTTGACGGGGCTGATTCTCGTGGTCACTATTAAAAGTCCTGTTGGTGTTTTCCTCCAGGGCCCTGACCGGCCGCCTGCAGACCACAGACGCAGACTGAGATGTGCACGAGAACAAGATACATGTGAGTACAGATGTATTTCCAACTTCTCCACACATCTGAGCGGGTGTAATTTGAGCCTGGAGGGAGGAAACGCTGGCTGATGAGGACGCCGCATGAATGTTTAGCAGATTCCTCCAGAACGCCGTCCACATTCTGCTCATATTCCCCATACATGCTCCTCAACCTAAAGCTTTTCGCGAGACGAGGCGCAGAAAACTTGCACCGCCAGCGTTTCTCACAAAACTTTTACGGCGGGTTTGAGAAGTTGTGGAGGAGGGTTCATGACAGCAGTGTCAGAAAAAGAGGAAGATATTCTAAACACATGGACCCGAAACACACACTGAGCCTCATTCTAATTTTACCCTCTCATAAATGTATAATTGTTTCCCCTCTAAACATTTTTTTACTTGTATTTGCAGTATAAATTATTTAATAGAAAACTACAGAAATTAAACACAGTCTGAGGATAATTCTGGTATCTTCTCAAGCTTTTGAAAGTTTTAGAAGGCATGGACACGTACTGGAGATACTGGGAGGGTTGGGCAGTGGCCTTCCGGTGGACAAAGGAAGCCTCATCATCTCCCACTCAACCCGTTAATGTAAAACAAAAGCTGTCGTTGAGTTGTGTTCATTTCAACCACTGCTTTGATTTCAGGTTGCTCATCATAATGCCCACAATGTTACGCAGCCACTAGAAAAATGTCCTTTTAAACCCGTACAGAAAAGGCTTTCAGCAGCAGAAATATCAGGAACATTGTTTTGTCATTGTGATTGAGCTGTTCTTTTTTTGCTCATGTTTTATTTAACGTTGATTCCGGGTCTACCGGGGCTACTGTTACTGCAGTACAGCATTTCTCAGACTCTACCTCCTCATTCTCAACAGGAAAAATGTGAATTATTAGAATGAAAGAGATCCCACTATGCAGCATGCAGTCATTTAGATATGCTGTATCTACCAAAGGATCAGGAGAGCAAACATTAAAAGGTTGCCCATCAAACAGAAAATAGCAAGAAACAAGGCTGTAGTTGGATTTTCTTTATAACTCTGCACCCTGTGTTTAATTCTAGCAAACAGGCTTGATGTCTGAAAGGAAGATTCTGTTGATTCTTTCTAATTTCGTCCCAGCAGTCTCACAGACGTTTACGAGGTCCAATAAATGTGCCAGCGCACAATTAGCATCCGCGCGTAGCCCGCATCTGTTAGCAGCAGCTGTGTGCTGCTAGCCTCTGTTCCACAGACACAGAGCTGGTCAAACGCGGTCAGAGAGAGGGCCAGAACTCTCCCTGGCACTCTCTGACCTTTTCAGACCTTACACTGTCCCCGTTTTTTTCCCCTCGGCATTCAGTGGAGACGACAACAAGGCAACGCGACCACAGCTTATTACCACTGATGTTCAACACCATAGCTCTGATAGTGAGTGTCACTTCCACATGAGGATAATAGAAGGGCTTTAATTAGAGGACTCCATGGTAACCGTGAGGGTTTTCAGACCGGTTACAGTTGTTAGGATTTGGTTATAAATACACACTTTAGCATTGTTTGCTATCACATGATCCATGCATATTATTGATTGTTTCATTTTATATTATACCTATAGTTTGTATTGAAGTCTCTGGCTGTAACCACAGATTATCTTTGTTCTCTCTTTTCTTTCTATCCTTTTTCTCTGTTGCATTAGATCCACGTCTTTAAGTCAACACACACACACACACCATTTGGTACCACAGTCCAATGTCATCAACATGAATTTACAATCCGGCTTGTTAGTCTTAGAGGTAACTAACCAATAGGACTTGGTTGTGTCCAGTCCTCCTTTGAGGGGTGTGCCCAGCCAAGGAGACAAAGACCCATCACCCCCAGACCTCAGGGCTCTTTGCCCACTGAGACCCAGAGAGAGGTTTCCTCTGTGAAGAGCCCAGCGCTGAAATACTTTACCTGTGACCCAATAAATGTCATTTTTTACTCTTGATCTACTCTGGTTTATTCTCAGGTTTCCAACTAAAGAATCGGGCTAACACAGTGAAGCAAAACAGACACTTTACAATTTAGTGGGATATCTCAGATGGGTGGACTTGTGAGGAGACAACATGTGAGGCTGTTTATGGGGCTCTGACTAATTTTTAACTTTGTGGAGACCAGAGGGTGATGTGTTGTGTGTGTGTGGGTCCGTTCAGGGTGCAGCAGCCCGGTGGTTGCTGGGTGATCTGGTGAGGGGTGATCGGTGGTGCTGTTTGAAGAGGAAGAGGCAGACCCACCAGTGAGTGTTGCTGTGTGAAGAGCAACAGCACGGAAACCTGTGGAGATTGTTACCCCCTCTGCTGCTTTGGTTGTTTGGGAACCATCGGTGGCTGGTGTTCTTTTGGGTTTTGCCGGAATAGGATTTTTTCCATTTAAAGAGAGATATAGCCTGAACACCAAACATCGATGAAACGTATTGTTAGCGTGTTACAAACCGAAAGAGGTAAAACATGTGTCCATGTTACAGTTAAAGGAGAACTGCTACTAGAAACTAATCAGTCAGAGCCACAAAAGCCCTTCTCCATGTCTCAAAAATGTCAACTGAACATTACCTGCAGAACTGAAGGGAGAGTCAGACTGGGTCCTTTTTAAACATAAACTTAAAGACTTTTTATTGCGAGGTCAGACATGTGGACATTAATAATCTGACTGTCTTGATCTTTTATCTGTGATGTTTTAGTGTGCGATTTGTTCTGTTGTGCAGTCACTGTGTTTCATGTAAAAGCCTAACTGGGGACAGGCGTTGAGAATTAGCCTTAGCTAAAATGTGTGACATGTTTCATGAAACATACTTGTCCCTATCAAATAAACGAATAAATAAATAATACATAAATAAAATATGAAAAATGATCACATGAATCCATGAAGAAAAAGCCATGAAGCAGTGATGATGTTGGAATCAAGGTGAGCTTTAATCTGGTGGTGAATCGTTCCCCTGTGAAGGATTCTCAGGACCAAACAAACATGAGATGGAATTATTTGCGCCAGTGAATAAAACTAAGTTTCAAGACTTGTCACCGCTATGTTTTCAAGATGAATGACTGCTAACAATTCAAATCAAACATAATGGCTTCCATCCATTACTTTGACCAACAGCTTTTGCTCCTAGTGGTGGAAAACCCAATTCTTTTAATGGGCTCTGAATCACTCAGAAAATTGATCCAGTCACTTTATAGTGTTAGTGTTGTTGACCACTACTACTAGTAATAAAAATACTAACAGTGATAATGACCATCATGGCATGTGAACAAAATATATCATTCACTGACTGGACTAACAACAGTGAACTGAATTATCTAGTAACTGAATTGTTGCTTTCTTTTTATCTGCCTAGAACAAAACCCCAGCCACAGATCTCAGAGGATCTGGGTTAATCGATGCCTCCGACTCGTGATTTCTGATTGAGTACAACAATCAAATTCTTATTTTTTATGATTAATTAAGTCATTAAGGATTCAAGACGTGACCATTTAGCCACCAGACATTCAGAAAACACAAAATAACTGAATTGTGTTTGTCCAGATGGCTGGAAGAGTCTACTTTGAAAAACTGGGGGGGAAAAAGTCCTGGTTTTAAGCTGTTACATAAAACAAACGTGGAGGGGCTGTGGCTAAGTTAGCATCATGATTGTTGTCTTACAGGAAGGTCAGAGGTTTGAGCTCATGCCCGTAAACACGGAGCACATCTCCCACATGAACATGTTATGTATAAGAGCAAATGGCATATTTCAATTATAATTTATAAAAGGGTGATTTGAGAGTTCTGGTTAATCCAGAAAGGTTCTCACAAACATGGAGATGACCCCAAACTGCACAATGACCGGCTTGCTCTGGTATGACCATCTACATGTTGCTACAAAGGCTCCATGATAGCTTTCTGTGTGGTGCTGCTTTTGTATCTCACCAGTTTTTTGCAGGGTCACATTCTGAATTATTTCTACATCCTGATACTTTTCATTTCTACATGCTAATCCAGCTAAAATATAACTTTTCTCTGTACATCTAAATTGTAAATGAACTGCAAACATAATGCTTCTCTAGTTATGTTAAACTTTCAAAGATCAGCTACGCTGCAGTAAATATATTCATAGTTATAACTATACGATCAGAAAAGATGAAAACCAATTGAGAAATTTCACATTTAAGCCCTGCTGTCATCTGCTTTTTACCAGAGTCATATTTCCTTGAGCATATAGAGCCTCTATCTATCGCTGGAGGCCAATTTGAGCAGACGAAATATCCAAAGGAACAACAAATCAAACCTCAGACACACTGCATAATGCTGATTTTATTCAAACTGTGTGACAATGCAGATGTGCATGGAGTTTATGGAAAAAGTCACGTTAATCCAGATGAATTCCAACAATCACTGATTAAAACGCTTCCATGCAGGACTCCATCCAGATGGATCCGGAACAAAAAGGATTAGCAGTAGTTTGCATAATAAATAGGCCAAACAAACAAACAAAAAAGCTTCAGGTAAATAAACCTTGAAGTGAGTCCTTGTCTGCCTCCGTCCATTTTTATGTACTCAGTTTATTAATCAATATTTGTGGGCCATAATTGCAGCTGTTTTGCATGTTGGGAGGTAATGGAGATTAATTAGTGACCTGAAAAATGCTGTATGTATAAAAGGATAATGAGCTCAGCTCCATCCTTTAATTTCTAAGTGATATGCCAAGTCATCTGAGAAAATGGAAAATCAACTTCAAACTTTTTAATTGTATTTTTTTTTCTTCTTAATCTTTATTGTATGAGGAGACCCCCGGTGGGTCCATCTTTCTGGGGAAAGTGTGGGATGCAGCAGCTCAGTAATGAATCAGTTCCCGTTGTGTGGATGCTCTGTCTCAGTGGGGCTTTCTGGTACTTAAGGTGACCTTCATTAGATTAAAAAAAAATAAAAAAGACAGCGCATGACTCCATCCACTGCTGTTTGGGTGCAACATGACAGGTACAGAGACCAGGAAACGTGTTCTGTGACCTGAAACCCCTAACCACATTTCACTGGTAAGCACATGGGGCACCTGGAACATGTGTTTCCTCAAAGCTCAAAATGAATATTCACAGGAAGTGTTTCACACCAGCTCTCATTTAATTATATATATATATATATAATTTATATATTTTTTATATATGTGGTTATATATATATATATATAGTTTATATATATATATAACAACAACAAAAAAAGTTTAAAAAAAGGAAAAAAAGAACATGTTTACTGTTGTGTAATATTTACCTAGCTCCATTTTTGTATATT
>CAJRST010018890.1:1575298-1589451 GCA_907169785.1 Menidia menidia | reverse complement strand
GCGCGAGTCTCCTCCCCGCGGCAGCGGACGCTATTTGAGTGGGGACCAGCACGTTATAGGACATAGAACCGGAGTGTTGTCGTCAATGGGAAGCGCGCGCGGCGGTGGCAAAGCGAGTTTCGGTCCAGTTTGATACCCCCCCTCCCCCCCAAAGCCCCAACCATGCTGTCCCGCTCCACCGCGCGCCTCTGGATTACAGTTTGCCTTCATTTGTGTTCCCATGTTTACACCGCGGAAGCCCAGGACGCGAAGGAAGGTAAGTTCCCAAAGTTTGGACTTTATAGTCCGTCATCCCGTCGCGCGCGCGGACGCGGACGCGCTCCGGGATGACCCGGAGTCAGTCCAGTAGCTCCTTGTCTCTCCAACTGCAGTTTTTGTGCCACATGGAGCCGGGGCGGGTGCGCGGATGTGGCGCTCCGTTTGCGGACGCTTTTTTACGCACGGCGGTTAAACCTGGTGGAGACGAGACTAGAGGCTCGCGCGCCTGCCTTTATTTCATATCGCGACAGAGCTTAGTACTCATGACAAGCTTGCTTTTTGTCCACAAACTGGCTCTGGTTTAGGGGGGATCGGTGCGCGAGCTGGCGGCTGGAAGTGCGCGCGCCGTCCGCCAGAGCGCAGATCCGGAGTTATTTCCTCCAAACTGGCCTCTGCTCACACCGCTTCTCTCTAGCCTTGTTTGTTAGAAAAGGAAAATACATCCGATTCTATTGGAAATCAAATTTACTTTGACTCCCAGGCTGAGGAGAGTCACCGTGATAACAGATCAGATTAAAGAGGATTATTAAACGTTAACGCCACACTTAACAACGACACGTTTGATCAAAGGATTAAGGATACGTTCAAGTAATTATTGAACGCTAAATAGAATAAAATAAAATGAAAATAATTCTTTAAATAAATCCCCATAAGCACACCGGGATAAGGCTCGGACGTGTTGCGGATGCTGATTTTAGTGATCCGACTCGTAAATCCGTGGAGTCACGGACACTCTTCCATAAAATAGTCAGGTAATCATTAGTTTCCGCTACGCGTGCCCTTTATTAGCCGAAGGGGTCCCGGTCACTGCTTTCCATTCTCAGGATTTATGTGAGTGCTGATCTGAAATTACAATTAGAACAACTTGATTTTTTGGAAAGCGGCCGCGCGGCGGTTTTTTACGCGATGTCTCGCGCATCGACCAAAATAAAACGGGCTGCACCAACAAATCTCCCGTGAAGCAGAGAAACCGAACATAAGCCGAGTGTTGCTGATGATATCTGTGTTTGGAGCAGAAAAAAAAAACGGTATTTTACGCGCGTGCATCGGCTGTTTGCGCGTCGACTGCCGTGACCTCAAGTAAACCAGACCAGGGAATTATTTTAACTTGTGACAAACTACTTCAGAGTAATAATTTAATCCAAAAATGAGCTTGAATATTGTGTGAATCAATACCCATCACATCCCAACGTCTTTTTGGTATTTTAACGTATTTATAAATTCCTAAAAAGTTGCAGTGTGCAGATGTCTTTGTTGTATGTTTCTGTTTTATCTGCTGCTCATTAAAAAAAATAGGTCAGGGGTATTGAGACTGTGGATAGGCATTAGGTGTGTGGCCTGATGCTAGCGCCTATAGGCCCCTTGGATCTAACCACCTGCCTCTGGTTTCCCGTCACCAGTGATTCTGCTGGACTCCAAGGCCCAGCAGACAGATCTGGAGTGGATCTCATATCCTCCCAATGGGGTAAGTCTCTGGAATGTCTCTGCTTCATAGGACGCAAAACCCATGGTCCAGCGCTGTATCACAAAGTCTGCTCAAAATGAAAAAATCCAAAGTGGGAACAGGCATTCGGTCCACAGAGACGGAGAGAAACACTCACACACTTCTGAAGAAAAACCCGAGCAGTAGCTGACAAGCAGAGCAACTTCTGTCTTTTAAAATGTTTGCATTCTAAAAACACAGTCTCTGAAGACCTTTACAGCCAATGTGTGAAATGACTATATTAGACGTATTTTTGTCACAATTTAAGTTTGACCGGCATTACATGATACAGCCTGGATCTGGGTTTAACGGTGGTCACGTGTGAGTTCCTCCTTTACGGATCCATCCCTTTACACGTGCATGTGGTCCTCTTTCAGTGGGAAGAGATCAGCGGCCTGGATGAGAACTACACGCCCATTCGCACCTACCAAGTGTGCCAGGTCATGGAGCCCAACCAGAACAACTGGCTTCGGACTAACTGGATAGAGAAGGGCGATGCCCAGAGAATATTCGTGGAGCTGAAGTTCACCTTGAGGGATTGTAACAGCCTGCCCGGCGTGGTGGGCACCTGCAAAGAGACCTTCAACTTGTACTATCAGGAGACAGATTCGGAGGTGGGCAGGGGCTTGAGGGAGAATCAGTACGTGAAGATTGACACGATAGCCGCGGACGAAAGCTTCACTCAGGGCGACCTGGGGGAGAGGAAGATGAAGCTGAACACCGAGGTCCGCATCATCGGGCCCCTGACCCGCCGGGGCTTCTACCTGGCCTTCCAGGACGTGGGGGCCTGCATCGCCCTGGTCTCGGTCAAAGTCTACTACAAGAAGTGCTGGTCCATCATCGAGAACCTGGCCACGTTCCCCGACACGGTGACCGGCTCGGAGTTCTCCTCGCTGGTGGAGGTGGAGGGCGTGTGCGTGAACGACGCCGAGGAGGAGGCCGACAACTCTCCCAAGATGCACTGCAGCGCGGAGGGGGAGTGGCTGGTACCCATTGGGAAATGTATATGCAAAGCTGGATTTCATCAGAAAGGAGACGCCTGCGAACGTGAGTGCCTTTTTTGTTTTAATAAAAATATCTTCAGCGCAATAGCATCCAGGCAATATTACTACAGCCGTGGCTTGTTGGGAAAATAATAATCTGAGTATCATCTTGAGTACAACAGCTCAAAAGAGTGAAAAGGAAAAAGAAAAAAAGCAGGAAGTGAATGCAGAGTGCGAACGGGTTAATAATGCAAGGCACTAGAATCCAAATTTAGGAACCGATGATGAAAAGGTTGGAAAAAAGGATAAATGCAGCTGATTTGACAGCGGTGAAGTTGGAGAGATAATTGAGGCCAGACGTGCTCAAAGTCATAATTGGATTCTGTGTTAATTGATTGGGAGACTCTAGATCTATCAGCATGATCCTGTTGACACTGGGATTAAATAATAACTCGGGTTTAGCTCAAACACTCCTGGCTCTCTGGCTGGCCGGGAGCCAAGACAATCACTAGCAGGGTTCACAGGTCTGGAGGAAGCCCGGTCCGGCCAAATGACCGTGACAGAGCGGAAAAACAAACAGCTCCTGAGCAGGCTCCTTTGTTGGAGAACGGCGAATAGTGCTTTTTTGTCGCGCGGGTGCTAAACATCACTATCTCTCTTTGAAATCCTAAAAGGATTGCTTTCACAAAACCACCTGACCTGAATGACAGTGATCCATTTGCATAAAAAAAGCTAAGCCTCGTCCGTTCAGGCAGGATTTTCATCTGTTCTTAAAGTGGGCAGCGCCAGCTTCTAAGGAACAGCAAGAGTAATAAGTGAGTGGAATGCGCCTAAGAACAAATTAACGTCCTGGCAGACAAGCTTTTATGCCACGCTGTCATCCATGAGGGACCCCTCTGAGGGAGGTGTGTTAATGAAATATATTAGGCCATGTAATTTAGAGCAACGCCGCCTGCCTCAAGTTGTGTTGTGTCTCTAATGTTAGCAGGCTATCACTAATTCAGCCCCATGGAGCTTAATCTTATTGTTCTCGTCGTTTTAATATGCACAAGATCCAGTCGTGCCCTTTGGTTCACAAAAAACAAACAAAAAAAAACTCACCATTTATTTCCACTGGGAGAGCAGCAGTGTGAAGCTGTAGCCAACTTTCCTTATTGTGTCTTACTGCAAAGCTCTTCCATCCAAAGACTGCCGCATGTTGTTAGAATTTAATCCGTTTGTGAGTCAATGGAAAAAAAAAAGTTCCTCTGATATGGAGGCGGTGCAGTTTGTCCACACTCAGAGTCTCTGCACCTTTAGGAGGTTTATCTCCACTCAGGCACAAGTGGCTTTTGTTTTAAAGGGTATTTAATCTAAATAAAATGAGAATCATGATGCACCATCAGCACTTCTTCCAGAGGCTACGCTGGCTCCAAATTGCTCACGCAGTAGTTTACTCCAGATCGATTTAAAAGCTATTCTAAGTATTTCTATCACTCCTTACGATGCAGTCATAAGCCCAAGCATCTGTGACCATAAAAAAAATGGCAAACCCTGCCCTGGACCAGTGTCACAAGCCTGATATTGTAGCTAATCGTTTATGGTAAACTAAAGAGTCCCGAAATCTGAAATGAACTAGTTACAGTGAGGCAGCTTTATAAATAATCCTGACTGACCAAAGGAAAAGAAAGGGGGAAAGTTGGGTTTCACAGAGAGGGATGACACACAAAGGCTGAGTTGAGCACACTGTAGACCTCCAAAGCATTTTCCGTGTTCCACTTCTTAGCACTCGTGAATAGCAACAGACATGTTAGAGCGCTTCAAATAGTGCTTGATGGAGAAACCCAGATTGTGACACACTGAAAGCGGAGACATTTTACTTTTCAACCTACCTGGTTCTGATGACGGAAGACGCTGTTTAGCAGATTAGAGACATTTACTTCATATAAATCTGAGAGATTTTGGCCTGTTCAGGTTTTTGTTGGTAATATAGTCCTGTTTTGGTGCATAATGTGATCTAAACACTTTGGGAAATGATGAATATATATTTTGTGAGATTCTGATAGTGGAGGACTTCCTTTAGCTGAGCGGTTTTGGTCCTTGGCGGTGGTGGTGCTGCAGGTGGAGCGCGTGCATTGAGCTGTCACTCAGCCCCTGTGAGAAACCCCCCGTGTGCACGCAAGGCTTGTTGTGATCCACTCATTCATCACCGTCAGCAGAGAGGGACCCCTTGTCTTTCACCTCTGCCCATCTCCTCCCCTCTCCCTTGTCTGTTTTTAACTCTTTGTGAGGCAGTAAATGTCACTCTCCTCCTGCACCCGCTGTGCTCATTCAGCCCAGCGAGAGTGGGGAAAAAAAAAAGGCCAGTTGAAGTGTCCTCGCAGACTGCGAGCGCTTCGTTTTTGCAAAGACGTGCGTGTTGGGAAAATAGCGTCCATTCATGGGCCGGTCCTGTCCGGTGGAAGTGGAGCCACCGAGGCGGTCAGGCTCTTGTGAGGAGACACTAGCATCTTTGTTTGGCCCCATCCCGAGAATGCTTGTTTTCCAGTTTTTGACACATCACATCATTGTGGAACAAAATAACCGGTGCCTGAGAAATGATTAGCTGTTGACCCCTCGCCCTGACCGGGGGAGGGGCCTCCGACTGGTGGAAAACACCTCAAATAAGACAACTTCTTCAGCATTGGGGTGCATGCTAACAAGAGAATTAATGAGAGGAAACAACATCCTGTAGATGCTGGCTCCATCCATCTCGACTGTCAGGGGCCGGACAGAAGTTAGTTGTGGACTGATTGATGAGGGTGGCCCCCTGAGGGAGAGGGCTGAGCACCGGCTGACCACCACAGTTAGCCTGTACGGAAAGCACCAGGCGGCCCGGGGAGCCCGGCCTGCCGCGTTTAGCATATGAAATGAGGCCAGGAAAAGCAAGAGTCAGAGGCTCCTCATAGATCTTCATGTTCCCCTGATTGATAAGGTGTGAATTTAATAATCCAAATGGCTGTCTTTTACAGCTCCTCCGGAGCTTAATTATGCAAATGACAGGTGTGTGCCGAATCCACAGGAGACCCAAATGGACCTTAATCATTCAGGATTGAAATAATTTGTGATGGATAGGACCTCATTCTGACTGTGTGAGTGGAGGCATTCTTTGGATTGCAGCTTTCTGCCACAGCCCAGGGCTTTTCCTCTTTGATGTCTGGGCCTGGCAGGTAGAAGTCAGACACACAGATGCAGTATTCAGACCCCGGGACGATATGAGAGGCCGGGTCCTAAAATTGATTACGGAGGGAAAAGCTCCAAGACGTCAGAATCAGAGAAAACAAAACCGCAGAACAGAAGATTGAGACGAGGACTTTAGGAAATGCCAGCCATTCAGTCCCTTAAAAAATGTGAGGATTTGGTGTTTTTTATCCGTTTTACAGATTGAAATATCAACAAAAGGTCACACAAAACGGAATGTTTTCTATGTTGTGACATTTTGCAGGGAAAACTTAAAATAATGCCTCATATATGACATAGAACTTTTATATAGAAATGCTATATTTCTGTTCAATTCAATTGCACGGATTTCTGTTAAATAGAAAAACACAGTAAAATATTAAGTTAGAATATTCAGTGGTTGCACACCCTACGCTGAAAGTTGTGTGTGCTTCCTTAACCTGTAAAATATCTACTCCTCAGGACATTTATGATCCCTCCAAAACATGTTTTCTCTGCCCTTTGCCTCATGTGGGCGAACAAAAGGGTAACTTTGCAACTTAAGAATAAGGTTTGCATGCATGAACAATTTCAAATTTTCAGGTAAATGTATGCTAATAAGAACATATTCCCCTCTTGACTATATTACTGCGTTTACATGTAGCTCTTTTCCTTCTAATTACGTTTCATCAGCAGCCTAAACCACAGCTACTTCCTCAGAGGAAAAGACAGCAGAATGTTTCACATCGTGGTTTGGCAAACGAGGATAAAAAGTGTTTATTTTTCTTCCACGTCCAGCACCTCATCCAGCATGTATGTTGCAAATGAGGTATTCCTGGTATATAAATCCCCGAGCTGATGCCCAAAGCAATTCCGTGGAATTCTGTCAACACGTCGAATTAAATGAAAATGCCAAATTTTACTAAAACATTTAGTTAGAGGCTCTGGGACATGGTTTATTTCTTTGTTGTTTTTTTTAAACGTGTCGACAAGGTCTTATCTAGCACCAGGGTAAAGATTTATTTCAAATATATACAATGTAAGTACTGTGAATCCCCACAAAGTAGGTCAGTTGCCCCAGCTACTCCATTAAAAGACAAAAAAGAAAAATCAGCAGATGGAAAAACTTCCCCTCCTTAGTTTCTAAGCCTAAAAAAAAGTAAGTAAAAGAAAAAAAGTCAAATGACAAATTAAAATCTGTTTTTTGCACCACTTTTAGCTCACAATGTACATATTCCACCTGTCATCAGTGAATTACTGAGCCGCCTAATTCTGCTCATTTCCAAGTCCTTCTTTAAATGTAGGATCTTTAAACAGTCAGCAGACTCCTATTCCACATCTCTAACCAGCAAACCACTCAGGTTTTGTTACATCAGCGTGTTCCAGACTGTGTTTGGATCCTCCACTCAGAAAACAGTCTGCCTTTACTGGACATAAGAAGATTTGTGAGTCAGTGAAAGTACCGTTGATACAAATGAGTCCAGCTAAAGTCCCGTCTGCTGGTTTTTCTGTGTGTCCGGCCTGGCCGGGTTATGATTCTGAGTCTGTATTCTGATGCAAATCGCTGTAAGCTATTTCAATTCAGCCAGAAGAACAGTGGCCGTGTCTCATCGGTGAGGTCCTGGAATCTGACCTTCCAGACCCCTGCGACTCTCCGTCGGATAGCGTTATTTCCAAGGTGACCGCGCGGCCCAGGTCCGGCCGTGCCCGGGGTCAGGGAATATTAACTTCATTTACACACGGCTGCAGACGGGCGCGGACACACAATGGAGCCCTGCCCGTTGTGTTTAGTAACGTGAGACAGGACTCTGTCAGGAGGAAGATGGATGATGGCAGCAGTTGACCCCTGATCACCAGCGGAGGCACCTCTAGTCCTCCCCCCCCCCCGGGTGACAAAGGGGCCCCCCCCCCCCCCCCGGGCTGCGGCTTTCATCTCCACTTGCACTAACAGGTTCAGACATCTCTATCGATCCCGGCTTTCTAACCCCCTCGCAATTCTAAGCTTTTGCCCCTTTTTTAGCTATCCAAACTGTGGTCCAGATGTCTTTTTGGGTAATTGCCGGACGGTTTGAGAGGGATGTGATCAGACAGGCGAACTCCATGTCAGAAGACAATGTCTTGGGGGTTCTGTGCTTTGTCCCCGTGGCATGAGGGTGAAAGTGATATGTGACCCAGCTCAGGCTCTTACCACCTTAAGAAACAGCGGGGGGGGGGTGTTGTCAGTGAGGCCGCAGACCCCTGGCTCTGTGCTTCAATCTCACTTTAAGAGGAAAAATCAATAACTTATTACATAACTGCACATTTTTTCTCCACCGCTCACTTTCGGGACAGAGGAGGAAGTGTTCTCAGGAAAGCTCAGTTGAGGAGAATTGATCTCGGTTTGAAAATCTGTTCCTAACCTCTGAATTTGAATCCATGTTCACAGGTGTGATGAAGCACTGATAACAGGCAAGTTTCTGAATGATGTAATGGAGATTTAGTTGGATTATTCAGTAAATTCACTCAGTTAATTGTTAATTAATTTTCTGATTGGGCCAAAAGTACAGTGGGGGAAATAAGTATTTGACCCCTTGCCGATTTTGCAGGTTTGCCCACTTACAAAGAATGCAACGATCTATAACTTTAATCATATCTACATTCTAACATCGAAAGACACAATCCCAAAGAAAATTCCAGAAAATCACATCGTATGAATTTATAAAAAATTGATAACCATCTGATGAGGAAAAATAAGCATTCTTTGTAAGTGGGAAAACCTGCAAAATCAGCAAGGGCTCAAATACTTATTTCCCCCACTGTGTATGATGTATGAAAAAAGCAGGTTGTTGGTGGGATGATTAGCATTGTTCCCGTCCCAGGGACCGGCTTTAGGCCGGGGGCTTTAGGCCGGGGGCTTTAGGCCGGGGTAAAGGGATGGACTAGCTGGATCAGGAGGGCCGGTAGGCATTTGCACAATCCAGAGATAATGCTGGGTTGCTGACTGGGAACATTTTCTGTGGTGGTTTTGCTTTTTGGCTGCAGGGGCCTTTGGAGTGGTCAGACCTTTAGCCCCTGTGCTTTCATCCCCAGCTTGCACCGTCCTCTCCTCACACTGCCGTCTTTCAGCCCACCTCCCCTTTTTAGAGCTGACCACCTCATCCATTAAAAGGTATCTGCCTGGCTGGCCTTAAGGGCCCACTCCTGTTTCCATGCGAGTTAAATGAGCTAAACAAAAGACGATTAGACGGGGACATTTTCCATGTCACTGAGAATCCATTTCACAAAAGCCCGCTCCACCCGGCAGCTTAAAGAAGCAGAGCCCACTCAGGAGAAATATGCACGGATTAATGATGAATCTCAAACTGAGTTGGACTGATGTAATGTGTTTAAACGTAGAAGGCTTCTCATTTCCCGCTCCTAGTCCATGGAATCAGTCAGCAGGAACCCTGGAAGGGAAGGTAGGGACTTAGTGTGGGGAGTTTCTCTCTCCTTCGGTTGGATTTCACTTTTGTCAATAACAGATACATTTTTAAACAGTCTTGGTTGGCCTGTCCCTTAATTAAATAACCGCCACCTGCTTGAAAAAAGAGTAGTTATGGTGCACAATGGATTTAAAGAGGACGGCTACTGTAAAATGTCTTTACAAACACTCCGAAATCAGCAGAATGTTTCGTTCTTCAGTTGAAATTAAGCCTGTTATTTCATCTATTTAGGATGGAGGACACATTTGAATAGTTGAGATGCTAGCAGAAGTAATTAAGTACTCTGTGACGCTGGCATTTTGGGTGAGCTGACCCTTGAAGCAGAAGATGGTCAGCAGTGCTAAATTGGTCTCTTTAACAGCTAACCTAGAACTAATGTAGAGAAGATTAGATCCCATCTTTTGACTTGGGCCTCAGTGAGGTTCTTTTAGTGTGCCGTTCTGTGATTCGTGTTATTAAATGGTTCCCGTTTTACCTCATGACTGGAGCCCTGGTCCTGTAGTTGATTTGCAGAATGACTTAATCAGACGCCGGCTTTGATCTTTGGCGTGTAGAAGTGAGGCCGCCACTACCTTCGGGTTTTCCCCGCTTAGAGGGCAAAGCCTGCATGCCCTCCAACACAGTGTAAGGGAATGCTAATCTTCTCTTTGTTTCTCGTGGAAAGCTACTTATCTCCCGCTAAGCACAGGTACCTCGGATGAATGGCTGGGTTGTGAGGATGTGTGGAGTGTGGCAGCAGCCAGACAGAGCCATTCCAAGTATGCGTGGGGTGGGGAAGGGATCCAGCCAAATGAATCCAGAGACTTCGAACCTTTAATGTGTTTCTGTGGCTCCTTTCAGTCCTCTTTTCTCGCCTTCCTATTGATACGTCCTTGCTTCTGTCCTTCTTACTATCCACAAGGGAGGTGTTTGAAATGTGCTTGTATGGAAACCTGTGAACTTTTTAAAAATAGTTTTGTTTAGCTCAGGCTTAGCTCTCCGGATTTTTGGGGGCCTGCTGCTTGTTCCAAGCCTTGGATAAGTGCCTAAACTCATCGATGGGAGATTAACATGTCTATTCTTTGTAAGAAAAAAAGAGGTTCAGGGCTATACCTCAGGCTCAGGAAATAAACCAAAAACCAACTTATCCTTTAATGCCAGTGAATGATGGAAAGCATATAGCTTAAAAAAAATACTAAAGGAGGAATTTGGAAGCATAATTTTATGGTTTGGAATATAAAGAGCTAAGAACAAAATGCAAACCAAATACATATATTATATTTTCCTTCAAAAATCACACCCGATTCCTCCAAAAATTCTGTAAAAATGAATTTGCTTTACGCTTTATTTAAAAGATGTAATCGGTTTAGCGCTTCTCAGGCTTTTAAAGTAGAAAATATTCACGGTTTGGACATCTGTTTGTGCAGCTCTGAAATGAGTTTAAACGTGCTCCCTCTTACATTACAGGGAAAAGACCACGGGCTCCGGTCCATAAAGGAGATGCAGCTATAGTTCAGTAAACAGAGCCCATGAATGCTCACATTGAGCTCTACTATTTATTGAGGCAAAGAATATAAGTCACATCTAATCAGAGCTGTGCACGGAGGCCCTGGGCCTGTTAAAGCAGGAGAAATAAGCTTTGTGGGAGCTGTTGACATCCCTCTCTGTGGTCAAACCACATGGTCATGGTCCTAATCGCGTCCCCCGAAAGGAAAACTGAAAAACGGAATGTCGGAAGTGAGATTTTAAATAACCTTTCATGGTATACTATATCGAGCATCGGGAGGTTATTTAGCAGTGACCAATGCGTTTAATAGTAAAACCATTACAGTGCTGTATTGATCAAAGAAGTTCAAAGGAGTTTTCCCCTTTTTTTTTTTTTTTTACAGGTGGTTAATGATTTAATTTGGTTTTATGTTAGCAATATCTTGCACAGCTGCTCGTGTTTAGACACCAGATTAACCTGCCAAGGAGAAAAGAATTGAGCTGCCAGTCCCCTGTTAACCCCCCCGTTCCTCCCACTCCCCGGGCCATTTGTCAGAAAGCCTGTGCAGGGATAGCTGCTCACAGCTTTAATGTGCGAATGCCTAAAACACATCGAGGAATAAATTACATTTGTAAAGTCATCTAAAAGTCTAGAATCCACATTTGAATCAAGGACTGAATTCTCACAAAAGGGGTCAGTACCAGACATATTTCCCAAAAGCACAAACTCCACACACGGTCGAGCTCTTGGAATTCTAGACTTCCAGGGTATCTTGGTCTGGCTCAGATGGGAATGTTAAAGTCGAGCAAACAGAGAAAAAGACCCTGGAAGGAACATAGGAACCATAGGATCTACCTGGTCCCACACCTGAGTTTAGATGAAGACTTATCAGAAAAGGTTTCGGTGGGCATTTTATGGAAACAAGGTTATTTTTTTGTGAAATAAAAAAAGAAACAATTTCCTTTATCTTGCTTGACTGGTACCACCTGGCATTCATCACGGGCAGGGCCTGCATGTTGGTCCTGTCGGCTGCCCCCCCCCCCCTCCCTCCGCCTCTTTTATCACTCTAATGGGGTGCTATCTCCAGCCTGCTCTCCCCGGGTCTCCGCGGCCCCGCTCGGTTCCCTTCAATCCACATTCTTTCCACATCCATCCCGACACACGGGCGGATTTAACACTTAATCAGGCCGGACAGGGGGGGCAGCCGGAGAAGAAAGCAGGGAGGCCCGGCCCTGACAGAACTCATCATGTAAGGCCCGGCGCAGACAGAAAGGCCCACACTATCATTCTCACTTTGGCTCTGGCAGTCTGCAGAAAAACACAGGGAATCTCCCACATTCCCACCATGTAGCTCCCTTTTGTTCTGTCCACTGTAATATTGAGACAGATGAAGGGGAATTCAATATTCCAGCTGCCCTGCATGGACCAGTCAACCCCCCCCCCCCCTCTACTCAGCAGCAATAAGCATTTTAACCTTGATTGGATTTGTGGGTTGTAAGCAAATATGGAAGGCTAGTTTTGGAGGTATTGTCTGTTTTTTGTTGTTTTTTCTTTGTGATCCGACACCAATATCACACTCTGATTCTGGCCCCTTAAGATTTCTAAAGAGTCCATAAACAGTTTTTCTTAGTTATGAATAAGACAAATGTCAGATATACATAAACCAAATGTGATTCCTGTCTCGGTGAATTGTCACAACTAAACACAATACTATTTTTGACCATGAATTCAGTTGGTTTCCCAAAACATTGTTTCGTTCAACCATCAGACTTATGGAGTTAACAAACAGAATTAAAGGACATGTCTGAAATCTCTTTTTAATGACACCAAGATCAGATGAGCCAGTATGCCAGTTGAACAAGGATACTTGAGTTTTTTTTACTAGTTAGATCAAATATCCCTTAGGATGTTTTAAAGAGCTACATATAAGATTATACTTCTGAACGGCCACAAAACAGCCTCTATCAAACCCAGAGTCTGAGCAGTTTTTGCATTGTGTCTTATTCTTAATACCGTGGTCTAATTCCTGGTGGCCCCTCAGCCGTCTGCCCCAGTGAATACACATAAAATGAAAAAGGGCCCATTTGGCAGACACTCCGTCAGGAAGAGCAGCAGATTAAGACAGAAAAGTGCCACGGTGTCATCCCCAGAGAAGGGACATAATTATTTTCTATTTTGATCTGCGGGGCTGGAGTCAGGCTTCTGCGGAAGGACTGGCTTCTCCAGAACGCAGGCATGTTAAGATCCTCAGCTCAGTGGACAGATAAAAGAAACCCCGTTCTTAGAAAAATACAGAAATCTCTTTTCCCCCCTTTTGAGTGTGCGTGTCTGTGTATGATAAGAAGACTTTGTTTTCCTCTCCGGACCGTGATAGAGACGCTCGGGTCACAGGAGTGTTTGATTATCCCGGTCCCCCCCCCCCGGTCTGAGGACCTCTCCTCTGTCCGCCTCCTTGTCCTCGCGCTGACTAAAATTGCTGATGGCAGCTTGTCCCCCTCACACGTCACCCAATCAAAGTGCCTGACCACTGGAAGGGAAACTACAGACGCCTTCTGCCGAGGAACTGGCAGGAACCTTAGATGTTTTCTCTCTCTCTCTCGCTAAACCTCAACCCGCCGGGGACCTGCTAATTTCTAAGTGTTGCGAATAAGCCTGTTGTTGTTGTGTCTGGGGCTGAGCGTCTTTAACGGGACGCTTGTCGCAGGCCTGCAGTCTGCCTTTATCTGCTCCAGAAGGACCAACACAGACCAACGCACCTCTCCCCAAAGAGCCCCTCTCAAACACTTCATCCTTACAAACGGAATTACGTGACGGCCTGTAAGTCCTCTCGGCAAAGTCATCAGAAGTAGTTCAGAGGTTGGGACTGGGTTTGCGCCTCGGTGTCCGCCAGTAAAGCGTTCCTCGTCTTGTCGGTTAGGGGGAAAGAAAGAAAAAAGTCGGCGTAATGGCTTCCCAGACGTTTCCTCTCAGGCAGAAGGTCAGATAAAGTCTAGATGTGTTTCAGTTATTGGTGTGAAACTGTGGAATGAATTGGATGATGAATTTAAGTTACGTCCTTTCTTGGTGAACTTCAAAAGAGCTTTCAAATGTAAAATGATCAAATCTTACGTTCTTATGTAGATCTATACATGTACTATGCACTATGTAATCTGAATTTGAATAAATCCTGGTTGTAAGGTAAAAAAAAATAGGGTAGGCAAGAATAAGCTTTGCTTCGGCCTATTCCTTTTTTGGTAAACTGTGGGTTTGTCTATTGTTTTTTTTTTTCTTTTCTTCCTTTTGTTGTTTCTTGTGTTTAATGTGGACAATTTAGCAAAATAAAGTGA